>CAJNOI010000094.1:265591-322087 GCA_905250115.1 Adineta steineri
GAAAATATTCTTCGATGTTTTTCTATCTATCTTCAAATATTTGCTCGTATAACAACATTAGAAATAGTCAATCAAATGCATGAACATACCAATCTAATAAAATATCCTCTATTATTACTATTACGACATCATTATCATCATCTTAAGCAATCATGGTCATTTCTTCTATCATTACATCTAATTGATGCAAACCTAATAACCAAAGGTCTCTCTATATTTCTTCGACAAGCTAATTAAAAGCAAGAAAAGAAATAACACATAATTACATTATTATTTTTTTATTTATATCTCATTATCTTTTATAAAATAATAATAACAAAAAAAAAACAAGGCACTCTTTTATTTTTGTAGTTAAACTAAAATGCAATGATATTTTCGTTTCTATTTGCATATATGAATTTCAACAAGTTTTTGACATGTTTCACATTGAACAGAACAACACCATATAAATTTACAATTGCACTTTTCTTGAACATATTTTCGTATTGTATTATAACCTCGTCCACAACACATTGTTGCACAACCATCAGGACCATGACTTGTTCGATTACATTTACGATCTTTTGTACCAAATGATCCAATACGTCGATTTAATTCACAAAAATTTGAATCTTCAAAATAGATTAAATCATCTTTGGTTGGTCCAGCAAAACGACGATCACGTGAACGTAATTGTCCTAAACGACGTTGATATCGTACTTCAACAGCACTATCATATTTTTCTTTTAAAAATGCACCAATTTCACGAAATGTTGGTAATTGTTGATAACATGTTCGAAGACTGCAAGAACCACTAACTCCATGACATTTACAAACTACACGCGTTAATCGATAAACCGCCTTAAAAATAAAAAATATTATTCGTTTGTTTTTTTTTTCTAAATATAGATATATTTACTCTTCGTCCAACTTCATTATTATGTATATTCATTTGACGTCGTATTCTACCACGTCTTAATGGTTTGCGTTTTTTTCGTCCAATTGTTGTTTGATTTGAATTAATAAATGAAATAGGAGAGTTGATTACATTTGGATTAATTTCTTTTTCAGGTGTATCAACAAAATCTCGGCCAAATCGATAACCATAATCTACATTATCACCACATCTATTTCCCGAAAGAAAAAATAAATTATTGGTTTTTTTTATAAAATTCAATTTATTTACCCTCCCCATGTCCAATCTCGTGGTAGATTTTTAGGTCTTGCCGCTCGACTACATGTACATGATTTTAGTAAACCTTGTTTACAAGCTCGACTAACAGCGTACGTCACACCTGCTGAAAGCATTGCATGAGTAAAAGCTGTTTCTCGATTAGCTATAGATCAAGAAGAAAAGATAATGAATTTTTTTTATCAAATAAAAAAATTTACCATGATAAAGAACAGGTCCAAAAACACTTCCATCTCTTACTGTAGAACAATTCCAATGACGATCTTGAAATTGATGTTGACATTCATCAATACCTTTACTTGTACCTTGAATCACAACAGGCATATGATCAGCATGTAATAAACATATTTGTTTTTGACCAATAGTTAAACTTTTCAATGTTGTTTCACAATAGGATGATGGATCATCATCTATTTCATATTGATGATCAGCATTCAACGATGTATATGATGATAACATATTATTAGTTTCATGTTCAAGTCCAATATTCCTAATTATGAAAAAAAGAATTATTTTTTTTTTTACAAAATTTTCTTCTTACCACCAAAGATCAGGTTTTATCATACCATCGATTGATTGACATAAATACAAAAATATTATAAGTTTCATCATTTTCATTGGAGAACTTTAGAATGACATATTATTCTAGAAATAAAAATAAGTGATAGAAACAAGCTGTTCTGTCTAATCCGATATTCATCGATCATTCAGAGACAGGTGCCGATCGTCAACTAAATATTTAGCGGTAAGATATAACAAACAAATGTATATTAAGACAAGGTCAACACTCAATACGAACCGTGTCGATAGACAAGCAATCGGTCACTTTTGATTTTTCTTTCTACTGAAACAAACCATGTTAGAAAGGATTATGTAAGTTTATATACATATACATATATATATTGTTTTCATTGATATGATGATAGATTTATTCTTTTTATGTATTAAACAGTTACACATGGTCAATCAACAATAGACAAACAAGTGACAATCTTAACATTTTTCTAAAGTATCTTCTCATGATATATACATCTAATATAGAAAAAAAACTGTTAATGACATTGCTACAATCATATACATTGTCAAAAAATAACATTTATATTGAGAAGAATAATGTGTTACACTCATCAACTTTATTCGAATGTATATATAACTCACATTCACATACGTGTCTTTCACTTATTTGTCTTCTTATATATATATATATACTGTATAAAAACAAATATTCATGCTCAAACTATAAAACAATTTCATAAAATATATATAATATTAAAAAGAATCGTTTGATCATAATAGTATGGTTTCATTTCAAGGAAAAAATAATAAATAAACTTAAAGTAGTTCATACTCATTTGCATATCAATCAATGAATATTATAAAGAAGAAAAAAAAATGAAGTTTCATATATCCTATCGATTCAATGAATTAAAAATGACTTTCAAATCATTGTCAATTATTATCATCTATGCAGTTCATTGCACACATCTACATACCTTACAAATGAATAAAAGAAGATTATTCTCACTTCTCTCAATTCGTTATAATACCGACAATTGTTGACTTGTTCATTCACAGTTTTGATTTAGATCAGAGAGAAGAAGAAGAAGAAGAAGAGAAAAAGGAAACAAATATACAATTCACAGTTTTTTGTTTTTTGATAAAATAAAAAAAACAAAATTTCTATGATGATGATATTCTCCCATCGGCACACATATCTCACCAGTCATAAAACCAGAAAATGTACATTTAAGTATTAAATTTCTATATCCAATCACAATGACGTGTTAATCAAAGGCAAACACATATATGCTTATAATTCTCTACTATCGTGTTAATTTTAACTTGAGCTTAGATATATCGATATGTGTATATCTAAGGATATTATTTTTTTTTTGCATGACTTGATAAGACTAAAGTACAGAAAATGATGATGATGATGATGAAGAAAAAAAAATTTCTGGTATTACATCATTAATCCTACTGTTCGATTAAATCGAAGGGTAAACGTCAATACTTAATCTTCTTTTTAATTGATTCATTTCAATGATTGAATAAATGAATATGAAAAAAAAGTGAACTTACCACTAAGAAGAGTTTTTTTTTCTGTTTGATCGATAATGATTGAAAAGAAGTATGCAAGAACTCTATTACTTGATACAAAATATGAGTGCTAGAATAACAGTCAGATCACCTCTGCGAATTACGATGACGGAGATGTTTGTTCAACTCGATATATGTATATATTGATATATATATATATGTGTGTGTGCGTATATGTGTGTCGATTTCCTTCTCTTTTCTCACTCTCTCTTCTTCTCTTTCTCTCTCTCCGTCTTTCTTTCTTTCTCGTACTCTAATCTATTTTATACATATGTGAGACGTAACATACATATTTGTGTGAGAATAAAAAAAAAGCTATCCGTTGAATCGGATATTTCGACATGTTATTTTATTTCCGGCTTTTCCTATTATAATTTTTATAATAAAGACAAATTTAAAATATGTAGGATTAAATGAAACAATCAATCAAATCACAAATAATTTCTTTTTTTTTCATCGTATAATTTTTGAAAAAGAATTATTCTTTTATCTAAACTTCGATCTCTTCTTTCTCATCACTGTCAATCGATCTCTGCTACTGTAATCCTTAATTGACGTGCATGGTCGACAATAATTATCTTTGCTTCTATTCTTTTGTTTATTATTCTTTTCTGGTGATGTTAGGAGAATATTAGTGAGTGTTATGTTACTAGAAAAGAGAACGAAAGCAATGTGTTTGATATAGAGATACTTCAACGAAGTTAGTTGTTCATTAGCATAGAAAGATTGATTCCCTAAAGGTCAATTATGATCTATCTTCTCCTCCTTTTCTTTTCTCTTTTTTTACTTATCAATAATGATGATGATGACAATTAGATAATACATTTCGATATAGAACTTCGGTCTTTGTTTTTTTTCTTGGATAATAAATTGTCTGCTTGTCTGCCTATCACATTCAGGTAAAAAACAGTTAGTATGAAAAGGTCGTAGACACCGTATTTTGAATGTCAACAACGACTGAATGCTTTACTCCAGTGATGATAATCGGCTATGAAGCATATATATGCAGACTAACGATCGATCAAGATGCGTTGGTTATTCTAATTTCTTTTGTTTCGTTCTGTTCATTAGCACACTACATTTAGATATATATATCGAACCTATTTGATTCATATAGACAAACAGTATATATATATATTGATAGTAAAAGTCTGCTGATCTTTACTTATCATCATGTCTGCTTTAACTCCATTGTTGATGACGAAACACCACATAGAAAAAAAAAAACAGAAAACATGTAGATTCATTATTGCACAAAAATATACTCAAAAAGGCAAATAGATACAATAAATAATATGACTAGAAGGTAGTTGACTAGAATGCAATAGACAAGAGAAACAAATTTGTCAAAGAAATTCACTGAACAATGAATGACTGTGTTAAAACCAACATATTTACAAAAAACAAAAAACTTCATTTTGTGAGATTAACAAATATTTACAAATAGTGTACGAAAAACAACAGAAAATATTAGATAATAAGCTTGATTATTATTAGGCAAAACTAGTTTCATCATCGGATGGCGTTATTGGACATCGTTCAACGATGGCACGAGTAGTTGACAATGATGTAGATTCATTAAACCAAGTATGTTCATATTGTTGATTGTCATTTTGTGTTGCAAATGGTCGATGGTTATCGAAACTAAATAGATTAGATATATGATTATACATTAGATTTTTGATTAAATATTACCTTTCGTTTGGTCCACAAGGTCGAATATCGATATCGATATTTGCTCGTTTTCGTTGTAATGGAGTATTGACTGTGTTTATCAGAGAACTAGCTGTTGCAGAAGCAGCTGCAGCAACTGTTCTTACTTCATTGGATCCTAATAATACGATTGCATCTTTATTTCTTTTATTACTTAATTTTCTTTTAAGTTCTGTTTGTTGTTGATGAAATGATGTTTCAATACATTTTAAATCGAAATCTTCATATTCTTTTAATTCATTTGGTTTTTGTAAATTTTCTTTTAATTCATTGTATTTATTATCGAAATCCATAATTTTTGAATTTCCATATGAATAATCTTTTTCTATAGATGGTTGTAAATTCATCATGATAGAATTGAGTGTTGCAGTATTATCTTCAATAAATAAATCTAAACTTGGCATAGCTGCTGCTACAGCTGCTACATCAGTTGATTGAAATTCATCATCTTGAGATTCAATAGAAGCTAAAAAAGAAACAAGATAAAAATTTCTTTTACATATTATAAGAAAACAAACTTGTTGCTTCGTTTATTAATTCTTGTTCATTTTTTGTTTGTAAAGATAATTCAATTGTTTGTTGTAAATCATTGAAATAATTTGTTTTATCATTTGGATTTAAAGTTGCACTTATAGTACTAGTACGATGATTTGGTCGATAAATATTTTGTTCATTTTCACGTACTGCTTGTAAACGACTCATTTCAATCGCTCGAAGTAAATTCATAACATCATCAGATGGTACAACAACAGTTGGTGATATTGTATCATCTGTATTGTGTTGTTCAAGTGTTGAATCATTTGTTGATATACTAGCTGTCATAGAACTACTATTATTGTTAGGTACTGGATCTGATAATGGTACTAAACTTTGTTCCATTTCTTGTTCTTCTAGCAAAGAAGAAAAGTTGTTTTTTTATAGAGAATTAATATGCATATATATATACCTCTTTCTAATTGTTCCGTACGATCTAAACGTAAACATTTTAATGAACAATAATCAAATCGAATTGATGTTGTTGGATTGCGTACACGACGTTTGTAACAATTACGACGTTTACAATATGCACCTATGAAAGAGAAAAATAAATTTTAATTCATTTTCTTCTTCTTCTTTACCATCATCACATGATATAAGGCCTGAATCCATTTCCATTTCTAATTCTGGCCATTCATCAAGTAATGTAACTAGATTCGTATGTCGTCCTTTTCTATCTACTACCCAAGGATTCTACAAAACAAAAGACAAAATTTATTTCGCATCAATATGAATTCAATTTAAATTTTACTTTTGGATCAAGTTCTTTTAGAGAATTTGCAATCGCTTTTTTTAATTCATTATCATCACCATCAACATCATCTTTAAGTAAATATTTCCAACGTTGTCTTGAAAATTTTTTCAAACTTGGTGGTGTATCAGGTGGTATAAGACCACGTGCAATTGTTTCAAGAAATTCTAAACGTTTACGTTTAACATTTTTAGTTACATGTACAATACGATGTTTAGGTGTACGTAAATGAGGACGAGCAATTATTTGTGATAATGTTTCTGTACATTCTTCAAATTCAGTTTGAATAAATTCAAATATCATTTTTTTATGACCAGAATTTTCCAAATAATAACCATAAACATATGAACAACGTAGAACACGTCTTGCACGTAATAATTCATTAACAGCATCATCAATAAATTTTGTTTGTGATTCAATATTATTTTCATCATTTTCTGTTGTAATTGGTATTGGTTGAGATGATTTAGCAATAATTATTTCACATTTTTCTTTGGCACTTTTTGATAACGGTTCTTCAAGTTTATAAGAATTTTCATGATTTTTAAAACGTGAATAATAATGAACAAACTTAATAGAAAAGAAAATTAAAGAATTTCAAAAAATCATCTTATAAATTTTTACTTTATTTAATTCAACCATACGTAAATGACGTTGTTCAGCAGCTGTAATTAAATCTTTTTCTTTGGCAACTATTTTATTTACAGTTTCATAACGATTACATTGAAAATAACCACCAGTTGTACTTGAATGTTTTTTCCATGGTTCCAAACATATCCAACAGAAATCATATTTACATTTAACACATTTTATATGATTGCAACCTAAAATTGAATAAATAGAAAATAATGAAAAAGAAACATCTTATTTGAATAAATTCAATTTTTAAAAGATTTTTCCAATCGATTAACTACTCAATATTTCATATAATAACTTTCATGCATATATCAAACAATTGAATGAATTTCAGTATTTAATTATCTAAGAGATCTTAATTAGTATATAACTAACCTTCATTTTTTTGTATAGAAATCGAACAATTTGGACATTTTTTCGAATTAGTTACAAGCCATAAACAATTTGCAGCTATTTCTTCTTCTTCATCTGTTCCTTTCACTGCAGAAAATAAAAAGAAATATAAATTTCAAAAAAAAAAACTTTCTCATTACATTCTTCAGGTTTTATTTCGGCTATTTTATCAAACCAATCTTTCCAATTTTCACATGATGCTGGTTCATGACCTTCTTGTAAACAATCCCAACTAAAATATTCACAAATATATATTTTTTTTCGTTATTCAAATTTCCTTTCATACCAGAAATAATGTCCATTTCGACAATTAACTGATTTAGAGAATTCTCTCATATGTGATGATTGTAAACGATCAAATACTGGCGATTGCACAGCAAGTACACAATTACTATTTGGACACCATTTAAAATTTGGATTTGAATCTACGAATGCTTTTATATCAAATTGTAAATAACGTCTTGCCATATTATTATCAACACATTTTTCAATAATTTCATTCGGTACAAATTTAAAACAATCAACAGCTGGACAAAATATACTATGAACAGAACCTTCAAGAATTTTAAATGTTAAATACCTAAATTGAAATAAGAGAAAAAAAGCATATAATTCTTTTAAAATCTTTCATAAAACTAACTGTTGCCAACAATCTTTACAAAATTGATGATCACATGATATAATAATTCTTTCAACACCACTTTCAAATTCTTGTAAACAAATAGCACACTAGAAAGAGAAAGAATATTTAGAACAACACTTTTCTTTATAGAAAATATGTATTACTTCTTTAGATAAATTAACTGTATCTAATTCATTGATATCGATTGTCGTTAGACCACGTTCATGCAGAAGACTTAATGGAGGATTAACACCGGATATTTCGCAACAACGTATAGGATCTTCAATCCATGATTGAAGAAGACATTCTTTTGACCATTCTAAATATTTTTAATTAATAAAAATTTAAAAGAAATCATATTTACCATAATTTCGAAGTAAAGCTTCGGCTGTAAATAAAGGTATTTGTAACATATCAGCTGTTTCAACTAGTAACAGATCTTTTGCTTCTTGTAAATCTTGAATACGTAAACCGCACGATGCCTAAAATAAAAAACAATCGAATTATTTCGATTGCATTTGATTTCACACTTTGAAAAAAGATCTAGCATCAGATTGAAATAATCTTTCATGCATAAAATTAGTTTTCCGTTTAGTAATTCTCTTTCGCTTTTTTATTTTTCTTTCAAATAATGAAATTATAATGTATTTGCTTCATTAAATGCATCTGGCTAATGTGAATAGATAAAAGATAAAAACATTAAAGGAAGATTGACTTCCTATATTTAGCATTCTTTTTTTCTATTATTGATCAATACAATGAATATTCTATAAGCTTGAAATGATAGCATTGCTGGTTTCCTGTGTAGGTTAAACAGTAAAATACTTACGTCATCAGTTGTTAATGGAGTTTCATCAGTTTCTAAATCTTCTGAACTGTTCTAAAAACAATAAATTTTTTTTAACTTTACATATTAACTAAAATATTAAACTTACACTAAATATCATTCGTGATTCAAGATAAATAGCCAAATCTTTATGTCCATTCTTTTCAGCTAAAAAATAAATCAATGTTAATATACTATTTAAAAAAAAAATATATTGAATAGGATCTTACCAAGTTCACATGGTGTTAATTTTTCACGATTTTCAACATAAAGTGCAGCACCAGCATTTAAAAGATTCTATAAAAGAAGAAGAAAAAGAATAAGAATTCTTTTATTTTATATTTAATGAACTTTTACTTCAACACATGATTTCAATCCATTTCTTGCTGCATAATGCAATGCTGTATTATAATCCTATAATAAAAAAATGTATAAAAATTAATTAATCAATAAGAGAAATTATATTACAGAATCTTTAGCATCAAGATCAAGTGTTTCATTTGTTTGTTTATCTTTCCATTTTAATAATAATAAAAGACATTCATTTCGACGAACTTCATTTCCCGGTTGTAATAAACAATGTAAAGATGTTTGATTTAAACGATTTCGTTTATTAACATTACCATTATGATCACAGAGTAAATGTCTATAAATTAAAATTTAGTTTTTATTAAATTTGTTTTTTTGTATTAAATATAAAGTCGTGCTCTACCTACAAAATACGGGTCTAATTTCAGTTTGTACTTTTATAAATTCTAAGATGCTCTCAGATCATTTTTCATAAATATTATTTTGTCGATTAAAATCAATTGACTTCGAAAACATTATCAAATATTTTCCTGTAATCTTATATTCAATATTCTATGACGATATGAAGCTTAGTCGTCGACTTATTTAATAGATAAATTTTTCAGTTTAAAAAACTAATTTGTTTTTTTTTGGGCTAAATAAGAAGTGTCGTATAGAATGTTTTTTAGTATCGTATTTTTCCTTCAATTGAGTACGGTAGTATTATCACAAAGTGTATTTTCTCCTCCAGAATTTACAGATACTAGTTGTGCTGGTAGTAATCAATGGACAACTTGGTTTGATTCAAATGATCCAAGTGCAGCACTTGGTGAATTTGAAGTAACAACTCATATTCAACAAATATTTCCTTCATTTATGTGTCCAGTACCAATTGCGATTGAAGTAATTATATATATATGATTTTTATCTTTTTTTATTATTAATAATAAATAAATAATTTCTATTCTAGGCTCGTACAATATCTGATGTAAATCCAGCACAAACTGGTGATATATTTCGTATAACACCTAAAGATGGTTTCTTATGTTTAAATCAACAAGTTGATGGTTTTAAACAAAAATTATGTTCTGATTATAAAGTACGTTATTGTTGTCCATTAACAACTGTTGGACAAACAACCACCACAACAACATTTCGAACACCAGTTGCTTCTAGTTATACTTGTGGTCGTCAAACTATAACACCTTTACGTCAACGTGTTGTTGGAGGTGTTGAAGCTATACCAAATTCATGGCCATGGATTGTTTCTTTAAGAGTACGTGATCATTTTTGTGGTGGAACTTTAATTGATACACGACATGTTCTTACAGCTGCACATTGTTTAACTGGTGCAAATCCTGCTAGTCTTCGAGTAGTTGCTGGTTTACATCAACGATTAAATTTGAATACAGGACTTACACAAAATATTGGTGTATCACGTATATTTCTTCACGAACAATATAGTTCAAGAACACATGCTAATGATATTGCTATTATTCGTCTTTGTCAACCAGTTCAATTGAATGCATATGTAAATTTAATTTGTTTACCAGGACCTGATCCACAAGAATTATCATCAGTTACTGTAGCTGGTTGGGGATCAACATATTATGGTAGTCCATTACCTAGTGCACTTCGACAAGTTACAATGCAAGTAACAAATGCTCAAGCTAAAGCATCATATCCAGCTTATTTCAATGTTCAACGACAAATTGGTGCTGGTATACCATATGTTGGTGGAAAAGATAGTTGTCAAGGTGATAGTGGTGGTCCTTTGATGTACAATCCTGCTGGTCAATGGTATCTATCAGGTGTAGTTAGTTTTGGCATGCAATGTGGACATGGAAATTTTCCAGGTGTTTATACACGTACAAGTGCTTATCTTAATTGGATACATAATAAAATAAATTCGATTTAAAAAGAATAAATAAATAAATAAGAAATCATGACAATATATTAATCTATTGTGACTTTTTCTTGTTTTTTTTTTCAATCTCAAGTAAATATCATAAATAAGTATGACTTATGACTGAATATATAATAACACGTATTTGATAAGTCTTTCTAATCATTAAATAATAAATGATGTCATCAACTAATATTCTACGTGCGATAATTATTTCTATTTTCTTGCAATCAATCAATGGATTGATAATTGGCGAATGTAAAGAACCAAATGAATGGAAGACATGGTTAAATGTTCACCGTCCAACTGCCATAGGTGAATTTGAATTAGTTCCACATTATCAAAAAATTTTCGCAGGTCAACCATTTATATGTTCAAAACCAACAGGATTAGAAGTAAAAACGGTTAATGATCTTGAACCATCAACAACAGGCGATACATTTCGTTTTACATTTAATGAAGGTTTTCTTTGTCTCAATCAAATAATTTTTCCAAAAAAGAAAAAATGTACAGATTATAAAATAAAATTTTGTTGTTCAACATAATAAAAACTAATAATTTATTGGTTATTCTTATCTTTGATTTAATTTATGACTAATTATATATTTAATAAATTTATAATAAGAGATGGCGATAAAAAATAAATCGAGAAAAAAATATAGAAGTATAAGACAACAAAATAATATATACGAGAGATGATAGATAGAAGTAGATGATATTGATGAGATGTTGTTGATGGTAATGTAGACATATCTTCGTCCAATATTATGAATGATAGATGAAAGAAATGACCGTCTTTAACCTAACTACAGACAGTAACAACATCATTTTACCGCTGGTAAGAAATGAATTATTTCATTTAAAGTAAATTCATCAATATATATTATTTAGAATCATGTTTTAATAGATTACAATAGATCGTTACCTTTATATATCAATAGTAACGGTTCTTTTACATTTCATTATGCTGTATGGCCTTATATTTGTCTATTTACGATTGTTGCTGTAGTTTGGCTTTCGCTCTATCTTTCAACAATATATGCACGTCGACATCTTGCAAAACATGGACGATATCGATTATCTTCAATTTGTCAAACACAAGATAGTACTATGGGTGGTGAATATGAAACTTCACGAGTATTATCAACGATACAAGTCTAATATTGTTAAAACATTCTATAGTGATCTTATGTTTGAATTATAGCACAAATGAAGGAGAAAAGGACAGTTGACACTCGATGACAGCATATTAATAATTATAATATAAACAATTTCATGCGTATACACTAATGTCTTCTTTTTTTTCCATGATGATTTCTACATACTCTTCTTGCTCCTTGTATGATAATATTATAAAGAATATAAGCGCAAAATAAATATAGATACATAAATAATATATAATGATATTTTTATTGTAGATAAAAAATATGAAATATTTACTTTACCTGAGAAATGTTTTCATAGCAAAACGACTTGCATAGTGCACAAATGTATCTCCATCTTCGTTCAATACATGATTAGGATCAATATGACGTCGAATATCCGAACGTGAACGATAGACTTGTAAAACTTGCATTTCATCACCTCGTAATATAGATCGTTTTAGTGTTGATTTACTTGAACCCATACTTTTTATTAACAAAAATCAACTCAATGTAATTATTCAGAAGAATAAATAATGAACTACTCCAGTGACGTACTATAAGGATTTAGACATCAGGAAGAAAATAAAATATGATAAACAGAACACAAAATAAATACGAGGATTGGCTAAGTTGTTTTTCTAGTTTCCATAGAAGAGGTCGCCACTAGATATTTAGTGAATCATTCGTCAAATTCTTATCATGATTGTTTATTGTTTCATTTTTCAGAACAAATGTCAACAACATCACCACTCTTACTGCTCGATGATGAGCGTAAAGCTCAATTGGATTTATTAAACAAGATCGATGAATCTGGTAAGAATTTTTACATATGTTATATCATATTCATCAATCACAAGAAATCAAATACTATCATATATAAATTGAAATTTTGATCTATTTTAGCTGCTGTTGAAATTTGTAAAGCTGCTTTGGGTTATCTATCGACAGGATTAAATACAAAATTAATCACTACTGCAGCTAGTAAGTTATTTTATTTTTTGTATAACTAATAAATTTTTATTCAAATCTCTTTAGATAATCTTCAATTAGACGTTGAAACTGTTCGAACAACAATCGATAGTCTTTTATGGTTATATACAGAATGTGCTAAAACTAAAGTACATATATTTAATATCTCACTTATTATATTATTTTACTAACTCATATATTTTCATGACAAGAGATTAATCATTTAAAACTGAAAGTATAATTTCTTCTTATTTAGATTTTACCTGAGACACTCGATGAATCATTAAAATTACTTGGTTATAAGACACAAATTCGACAAGCTTTTATTGAATGTTATACATCACAAGCTAGTCAATTACAAACAATACTTGCTACTGATCTTGCTCTTTCATTACCTCATTATAAAAATTTAAATTGGCGATTTGATGTTCAAGTATGTTTCATTTAAACTAGCTGAATTATTTCTTATTCAATAATTTAGATTGCTACAAGAAGTATGCGTAGTAGAAAACAATTTGATCCATTTTTTATTCTTAAATTAACATTAATCAATGGTACTAATGGTAAAGAACAAGTTCATTTATTAGAAATTGATCCATTAACACTTGTACACATTGTTGAACAACTTGAATTGGCTATGAATGAATCAAGAAGTAATCATGCTCGACGAATTATGCAAACATTCCGATAATGATTAATTTATACTTTTATTAACCTGTGATAATTATGATAGTGCAATAGACTTTTTTTCTTTTTTTAATGTAATTTTTTAAGAACTGTAACATCCATTATATACAGATAGAAAATAAACATAGTTGATCATACAAAACAATTCTTTTATCTTGTTCATTAAAAGAGTATATAAGCAACATTGTTTATTTGATTATATACGTGTAGAAGTTTGCTGTAGGTAAAAAAAACACTTTAAGAACTATTAACACTCAATGTATATATTCATGTTCCACTTATTTATGCACTCAGGTTATGATAAATATTCATAAATAAGATTACGATCAAATTTTTTTCGTGATATAAAAAATTCAAAATGAAATTTAAGATTTTCCTTTGTTATTGAACTTTATTCTAAAAGAGGCGTTCTTTTTTCAAAAGACAAGTATTCATTTTCCGATGTAATTCTATTCTCAGTAAATCTTAATCGTTTATAAACAATCAATACAAATAATATATATTCGAAATTCTTCTCATATTATCCCTGATATGAGGAAAAGTCTCATCTTTCTATCTGCAATGCATACACGAAGTCCTTCTCATTTAAATACATATTCTTCAACAAAAAAACATAATTCATTACATTCAAACAAAAATATGAATACCACAACCACCACCACAGCATTAGCTAAAACATCGAATTTTAGTATTAAACCCCATTATATATTATTGGATATGTTTTTAATCAGTTCAATATTTCTTGGTTTTATTTTTTGCATTTCATTTATATGCATATCAGTTGGTTATCGATCTTGTCGATCAGTTTTAACATTACTTTCAGCAAATTCATGTATAGCTGGTCTTATTTTTAATGGTGTACAATTAATTAATGCATTATTATTATTTCGCGATGATATACATCTGTCAACATCAAATTATAGTCAATTTTGTGAAGTTCGTAATTATCTTATGCATGTTTCGGGTAGTCTTCTTTACTATTCATATTGTGTTCAATCAATATCACGGTTATTTTTTGTTGTCTTCTATAGACATAAATTTCTTTTAACTTATCATATACATTTTGTTCTTATTGCAATTCAATGGACACTTGGTTTAATATTACCAGTATCAATGCTTACATCTGGTCATAGACAATATCAAACAGATACAAGTCAATGTTTTATAACAATTAAAAATGTTTCACAAACATTATATGGTAAGAAAAAAAAGGGAAAAGAATTTATTAATATAAACTATTTTTTACTTAAGGTATGATTTCAATGTTTGTTTTACCAATGACAATTATTTCAATATGTTATACACATATTATTTGTTTCGTACGAGCTGCTGTTCGACGTGCTAGAAAAACAAATGCATTGCCAATACGAAAATTTAATCTTGTTCGTGATCAGGGTTAGAATTTCTCTTCTCTTCTAGTTTTATTATATTGAAAAAAAAATTATTTTTCTACTAAGGTGCAATTCATATTAAACATCGATTTTCAAGTACAAAAGATATCAAAGTATTTCGACATATAATTATATTAATTACTGTACTTTGTATTGGTATGAAAAAAAAAAATTTTTTTAAAAAAATCAAATATTCTTTTTCTTTTCTAAATATATAGGTGGTTTTCCTTATTCAATGTTAATGGTATTGAATACACAAAGTATTGCTCCATTTTCTATCTATCGTCTCTGTATAACAGTCTTCTCATTGAGTGTAACAGTTGACATGGGTGCAATATTTTTTTTCAACAAAAATGTTCGTACAATATTTTTCAATTGTTTTCAAGGACAATCAAATCGTATCGGTTCACTTAATCGTGGTTAAAATAGAAAAACAAAATAAACAAATATATATATATATATATATATAACTATATATATACACACACACAAACAAAAAAAAAACAAAAATAAACTGTTCATGATATCCATTGACACACATGTTCCCAACTTTCTTTGTCATGCATATAACCACCATGAGAAAGATTGGGTGCCCAATAATAATCAATGTTATTTTCGATTAAATAATCTTTTACTAAATGTACATTGACAATACAGTCTTGTCCAGATAATAATACATATGTAGGTAGACGTTTATTTGACTGTGAAGGTATTTGTTCAATAAATAAATTATTTTGTGTCCACCAAAAATGACGACTGATCACATAAGATATACCTAATTCACGGCAAACAAAATAGTACATATAGAGATGACCTAATTTGTATGGAATACGGTAAACAAAATTATAGATAACATAAGGTTCAAATAGTGCAAAACATATTGGATCAATAAAAATTAAACGTGATATAATTTGTGGGCGTTTTTGAACGATCCATGATAAACAAGCTGTACCATAACTATACAAAAGAAAAGAGAATTAGAAAAATTCTATTAAAACAAGAACTAACCTATGTCCAATAAAAATTGCTTTTTTTATTTTATAATAATCAAAAATTAAGTCAATTGATTCAATTGTTTCAGACATATTCGGAATATCTTTCAATGATGGGTAACGCATACAAATACATCGCATTGATATAAAAATAATACGATGAGATCGAGAAAATTGTTTATGCATACGTGAAATAAATGGTTGATACATTAAAAGACCAGCACCAATTCCATGAAAAAAAATTATTGGTTCCTTCTCATCTTCTACATTCATTGTATTATCATGATATGTCCAAAATGATAAATGACCTTTTTTAACATATTGATAACCTCGTAAACAAAAAATAATTCTTGCAAGAATATCACTCAATAATGTATCAGTAACAGCATAAAAAATAAATGGACGAAAAATAATACGAACAGGATCAAGAACATGTTTCATATAAGAAATTTTATCATTTATTTTATTTGGAGGAATTGTTAACTGATGATCAGTTTCAATTTTGTCAATAAGTGAATTGATTTCTTCATATTCAGTTTCATTTAATTCTTGAAATGTTTTTGAATAAAAAGCAAATGCTAACCAATCAATTATACTTTTACGATCAATATGTTCAAATGGACAATCTATAAACCATTTACTGAATGTATTTCGAAGATTTTTCATATTTGATAATACAGTAGCAACAATGTGATTACGTTCAGCTGGTGATATATAAGGTGTTGGAAGTTTACGCTGAATTATGGAATATAAATATGCTTGATAAATAAGAAAAATGACTTCAATCGATGACCATATAGTTAATAATGCACTTAAATATGGTGATGTTATTGGAATAATAGTAATATCCAAGAAAAGAATTTGTATTAACCAAATAATCGATAATGGTATGACTGATGATATAAAGGCAATGAGTAGAAACGAGCCTACAGCAAGAAAACGATTTGAACGATAGATTTCTAATAAACCACTGATTAGAGATCGTTGAACAAAAGGAATATCTTTTACCATGATGTAAACTGTTTATTGTATCTGACAAAAAAAAAGAAAGAAAAAGTTGTAATGCTTCACATATATATATATATATATCAATATTGGACTTTGATTTACAATGTACTACATGTAGACACGTGTTCTCTTCTGGTTCGTTATTTATATAAATCTATGGTAAGAAGTACATTCTTTATTAGTCATCGCCAAGGGTGAACAGTATAACAGATGATATGTAAGAAAGAAAAAGAAAAATAATAAGTATTCAAAGAACATTAGATACTACAAAATATTTTGAAATAGATAGAATATAATGGTTTAATAAAGATTTAAGAAGTACTATATTTATATCACTTTTATAAAATAATACTATCGACTGCTAATAATCCCATATTATAATATTCACTGTATGTCTGTGTCTGGTCTAGTAAAGCATGAGTATAAGCGGTTAAGAATAAGAATATAATAGTATAACAATGCAGAGATATGAAGGATTATAGTATATCGGGATACTGTTATAATATGCATCTACATATATAAAGTGACTTTTTGATTGTTTATTATCGAGTCAAGGTCAAAACAGAGATATGAAAATGTACTTGAAAGAAAAGCAGCCGTGCAGTATTCACGGGCTCTCGCTGGTTGAGTACATATTATTTAAGTCCTTTTCATTATATATTCTCTTTGTCATAAAACGTCTATTCTGATGAATAATATAGTTTTCATATTTAATTTTTCTCAGTATAAATCGAAAATAGAATCTATAATTATTTTTCTAATTACATCTTAATAAAATATTGTTCAATTATGATATGTAATAAAAGAAAAGAACTAAAGTGAGACAAACTATTCATGATATTCGAGAAAATTTAGAAGTATGATTGATTTCAATAGTATTAATCTATTCTATTAATATATTTCAAAATACAAAAAAAAAAAAAAACGAGAACAAATTCATTAGTCATTCATTTGCTTTATTCACACATATATGTATATATATATATATATCAGACAAATACATCTGTGACGATCACACAAGAATAATTCGAAACATTATCATCACTCATATGAAAATTTTCACTAATTTTCTATAGTCAATTAATACAATTTTTCTAAGTTAAAAAAAAAGAAGCGAGACAGACACACACATTCACAGAGTAGAAGTTCTAAACGCTAAGTCAATTATTGTTTTTTTCTTTGTTTTCACATACACACACACACACAATCAAATATTAGTACCAAAATGTACGAAATATCTGACTTATTATTGCACATATACAAGAGAAAAAAATCAACAGAAGAAAAATAATAACAAACAATAACATCGAAATAAGAGAGTAAACAAAAAAAAATGTCAAAAATACAATATTTGACTATATCATTGCTGTTTTTTTTATTATCTAACATTTGAAAACAAAAAGAGAGAGAATCATTTTCTGTATTCATCTAATATATAAAAAAAAAAGATTTAATAATCTTTCATCTCTCTTTCATTTGAAGATTTAACTTATTTTGGTAAACGTGTAAGTGCTATTTGAACATACGCACTTTTACAACAACTATGTTGTGCTATTGAAAACATATTACTTTGAGAGAATTTCTTTTGTACACTTTTTAATTTTGTTGTATCTTGTCCAATAAGTAATTGTCCTAATTGTTCGATACCTTGACGAAGTTGTTCATATGTATAACCAGTATGATATAACATAAATTTACTTGGCCATAAATGTTCAATTAATAATGGAATTGATGTTGAAGATGTAATACGTTTGTATGTAAGTAAATATCGTGAAAGAAATGAAGCACATGCTGATATATATGATGGAAGTATATGAGAACATGTATGATCAATAAATGTTAAATCAAGAAGATATTTTCCTAATGTATGTTCAAGATCAGTTGCTTGAATTATTTTTGAATAACGACGAAGATAATTTATTGATAATGGACGACCAAGATCATATGATAATGTTGATATAATACGTCGTTCCATTTCTTTCATATCTTCTTTTGAATATGCATTATCAGATACATAAACAAAATCATTCATACCAGGAATTGTCATTTCTTCATACTTACAAGCTAATAATAATGCTAAAAAAGAAAAGAAGAAATGATAACTATGCATAAATTGGAATACATTCAATTGATTGGTTATTTAGCAGACGATATTTTGGCCAGTGAAAGATTGATATTAGTTGTTTTCTTGCAGTCAAACTCACAATAGCCTATCACCTATTTGTAAAAATTCTGATTCAACTGCTATAGATTTAGGTCAACAGTGTTATGCCTATCAAAATATTTCATTTGATTCATACCAGCCGATCCAATAAGTTGTAATTCATGTTTTGATACATCCACTACTTGTAAATAACGATCAATAAAATTAATTGCCATATGAAATGTATCTGAAAGAAGTTTAAATCGATCATGTACTTGATAGAGCCAATCAATAAGTACAGCACGATTCTGAGGCGAAGCTGTACCTGAAAAATAAAAATTTTCATCAGATTAAAAATAATTTATTTTTCTCTACCTTCACGACGATTAAGTAAAAAATTTTGTCGTATAGGTGTATGATGTTCCAATTCTCTCCAATATTTACAAATATCAACAACAAATTCAGAAACAGTTGTTATATTATAGAGATCACCACTATCGCAATCAAATTCAGCTGGCGTTTCAGTTATATATTCGTCTTCATCATCATCATCCAAAATAATTTCTTCTATTTGATTATCCTCATCTGTTATTGTTATCGATGGTGGTGGCGCTGGTGGTAGTATATTAACAATTGATTTTGATTCAATTATTGTTGCTATTGAACTATGTTGTTGAATTATTTTCGGTTTCGAAATAATAGGTTTATTCGATAACGTCATGTTGCCAACTTCGCCAAGAATACCACGCATTGTTCCTTTATTACTATTGATATTCATTGATGATTGTTGTGCTTTAGATATATGTTTGAATATTAGATTTTTGATTGTAGAATTTTCATCATTTTCATTGTTTGATGATGAAGGTATATTATTTGAATTCGTAATTTTGGCATGATGCGACCGAAGAAAAGCTGAATGATGGCTCATAATAGTGGTGTTCAACTGTAGATGATTTTATTGATGAAATGAGTCTAGAAAATTGAGAAAAATGTACTTAATAAAAATAAACACACCCACACACACGAATTCTTAACGGACGATTGTGAATAGACTGATCGCGAGAAAAACGATGTAGGGAAAGACACACATATTTGAGAAGAAAGGATTGATAAAGAAGTGGAATTATTGGTTAAGAAAAATACAGACAGTAGCGACAATTACTTTTCTTTCTATAGACATCATGGACTATTGTTTAAGGACATAAATTCTTCAAATACGAAAAGGAAAATTATAATTATAAATCAAAACTAGATATTGTCAATTATTATTAATAAAAAAAAATATGATGATAACAATCATTCCAATTTAGTTTAAGAAAATCGAGTCATTTTTTCTATCATACTCCAAAGTGTTATCTAGTATTCATCTTGTGCAATTATGATATTTTCTATTTTTTTTTCTTGTATGAATATTCATTTGATGAAAATATGTTGGCGTATACGAATTTTATTACTTCATGATTTATCTTTATATATTTACTGATAACGTCGGTATGATTTTATCTTTCAAACACATGAAAGACTTTCTTTTTTCTGTCACATGTAAAAGAACATATGGGTTGTACAAATTCAACAAAAAACAAAGAAACGGAAGTTGCCGGACATAAACTTAATGGAAGTGGATTTAAAAATTTATGTCATGCATCATCTGAATTTGAAGTATCGGATTCAGAAAACGAAGATGAAATTCTTTCAACAAAGACAATCAATAATAATAATAAACCAAGTTTGACAAAGAAAGTTGATGAACTTTCTAGTGGATTGCCTACAACTACCAATAATTCAGCAACAGCAATGAGTAGTGCTTTACTAGACAATCGTCTTCAACAAACATGTGTTTAATATTCTGTTTTTATTTAGTCAAATATAGTTTATTTGATTTTAAGAAATAAATATATATTATTATTATTCATTGTCAATTTAATTCTGATGCAACTGTTACCCAAGTTAATATTTTAGTGACAATTATTATAGATAAAGATTTTCTCAGTATCTAATAAGAAACATGTTGAAGAGACATCTTTCAATATATTATTAGGTACTTTATCTTGTCAATGATGTACAAAAAAGAAGTTTCTTCGTCTTAGAATTTTCTATAATGACGTCAGTATCTTTTGGTTGACTTCTGTCATCATGTACCTATCATTTCTATAAATATATAGCAAAGAGAACGTTAGGAATAAAGTATCAAACTTTCGTTACTAATATGAATGGTAATATCATACTAAAACTATTTATCAATTTAGCTATCAGCTCAATCGTAATCGGTCATTTTGTTCAAGAAAACAATGTTGATGATTCGTTTATTTCTGTAGTTAAATTTGATACTGATGTAATATATTATTCTTATCATATTCATGTTTATTTTCTACAAAAAAATACTCTACAACGAAATGAAGCACTATTATTACGAAAACGATTTCTTTCGGAATTTAATGTTACTATTTGTCCTAATCATTGTGATACTTGGTGTCCTCAAATTTGCCACTGGGATTTCAATAGATCGCCTACTGGGTAGGATACTATTTATATCATCATAATTATATTTAATAGATAATTTAGACCACATCCTATTGGTTCATGGGGTGTTTACATACCACTTGAACAATTTATTCGAACTGTTTCATTTATTTCAATGTATCATGGTAATTTATCTGTTCTAATACATCCAAATTCTGGTCACCCGAAAATTGACCATCTTCTCAATGCATTTTGGATCAAATCTATCGTATCACTTAGAAGTAATTTATTGTTTTCAATTTCATATAACAAATAAATTTTTTTTCTATTCAAATAGAAAACCAATTGAGTGACAATGCACCACCTCCATCATCATCCTATCGAATTTTGAATTAAATATATTTTCATGTTCTTTTTTTTCTGTCTTCTTATTTGTATTGAAATAAAACAGAAACCTTCTTACAAATAATTGAATCTCTTGTATTTCAACGAACAAAATTCAGCAAAGAAAGACAATATGGTAACTTGCATTTTTGATATATAAAATAATAATTTCTATATATTATTTAGACTGAAACATTAAGTGAACAACAATTATTGGGTATATCATAATTATCTTTTTTTATTTGTTACAAAAGTTGTCTTCTTTTCTTAATATAAGATCTTCGTCAAGCGTTTTCATCGGTTGATTATGATAATGATGGATTGGTCTATACAAAAGATATTCGAAAGATTTTTACATATTTCGATGAAAGTCTTAAAACATTTATTATTGAAGAAGATGAATTAAAAAATTTAATTGATGGAATTGTTCTTGATAGTTAGTTTTTAGATTTCTTTCTTTTTGTAAATAATTAATATTAGTAAATTAGATCATGATCAAATAACATTTACTCAATTTTTAACACTTCTTTCATATAAATTCAATGTAAATGATACTATTGAAGAATTACAAGAAGCATTTCGTATGTTTGATCGTACAGATAGTGGTTTTATAACGTAATTATATTTTGAAAATTTTTATTTTGAAAAATCTTTTTTTTCATAGTATTGATGATCTCTGGCATGGAATGCAAAATCTCGGTGAAAATTTAACAAAACATGAAATTGAAGAAATGATGCAAGAAGCTGATCGAGACCAAGATGGAAAAATAAATTTTGCTGAATTTACTGAAATAATTCGATATAAATAAAGGAACTGACTATGTGCACTCGGATGCACCATCTTTCTAATCATTCTGAGGTATCAGCCATTGTTCTTCAATGCATAAAATCAAAAATCAAAAATAGGAAAATCAAGTTTTTAATAAAAAATAGATTGTGTTCAAGATGTTATTTGAGAAAGTTTTTCTATTTCAGCAAAATATTGTTCTTTGGTCATTATTTCACCGGTAAACGCTTTAAACAATTCCATGAATTTTGTCGCAATCAAATTTTCATCATAGTTTTGAGAGACCTAAAAAAAAGAGTATAATAAATGAGGAAGACTGTAAAAATAAAGTATAAATGACTGTCTCAATGTTTACATCTTTTTCAGCCATGGTTATTTGAATCTTATGTCGATAAAATCAGTAACTATTAAGACAAATCAAGCTCACTATAAAAAAATGACCGCTAAAGAGATGAATACACATTTATATAGGTCACGCAAATATGTTTATTATTTGACGATAATAAATATAGTTAAACAAAGTCAATAATGTATCGGACAACGCGAAGAGTCATTAAGATATACATTTTCTGACTAATAGTTTGTTTTTCTCTTTCTGCTTCCGGCTGCATAGGTGAGAAATTGATAAAAAAACAACAATAAACATTAACATTTTTTTTCTTCCCCGAACTATCTTTCGTTATATGCACGCCGATTTAAAAACAAATAGTCAAGAATATGCGTAAGGATGATCATTTTCTCATTAACAATTATTCAAGTTTTTCTCGTTCTTAAATATGTCGAAGCATCACTAGAAATATTTTCTATACATAAGTTTTCATCATTTTACACCGTAGTTTTTTGTCCAATGTGATTCTACATACGAATCAAAATTTTACTGCTATTCTACAACTTTTCACGATTATGAAAGTTGCTTGTGAAATTCATTTAAAAGATTTCTCTATCTTCTGTCTACAGTTGTTCATGATTATCTAGTAGACTACAACCTAGTCGATGACTATCTTACCATTTCGAGGTGGGTCTACTTTGTCAAATAATCGAACCAATGCCACTTTTACAAATTTTTTTTGACGCATTGACAGTTTTTGACGACAATAATATCGAGATGATTATACTACACGATGGTTTTATCTAACAAAAAGAGAGAAATGTATATCGAATGTTTACTGTCGCGTTTGATCATTTAATTTTCGTGTAGTTTTATTCTCTTTTTCGATTTTGCGGGACAATCTATAACAGACATCATGGAAGAAACCTTTCTCAATACAGAATTTCAGAGAATTTGGAACAGTAAACATTTCTGTCGCAAGAGATAATAGAACAATCTAATTGCGCCATTTTCGAAATTCATAAATGCCAATAAAAATTTTACTTATCTTCTCATTTATACAGAAAATACTTTGTTTGTTAGTGACATCTCTTGTGATAAAGATTCAACCGTTTAAAAATCTCTTTGTCAACTACTACGGGTGTAAGTCAATGACATAATCAGTAATGACGCTTCACCCGATCGGGTTACATCTCTATTTCTGCAACATTTTTATGGTTGCAAATGCAGTGAGAAATAGTACTACCACGTATTTTTCCATATCGAACAAGAAAGAAACTATTAGAACAAGTCTGATGGGTTTGTTCTTACCGTTTTTGTAAAGCTTTTTTACGGCACACTTTAAAAAAGATTCAAGATTTTGTCATTGATTTATGAAAGTTTCGTAGAGCTTTCGATGGGGCATCTTTTTAAACAAAAATACGCTTTTATCATTTGTCTATTGTCAAATATTATAGAATCGATCAAGTAAAATAAAGGAAGTGACTATGTACACTCGAGTACACATAGACACATTCATAAATAAACTATAGAATTTATTATAATAATTAAAAAAAAATATTTATGTTGACAAAATAATAACAACGTTCAATTTTCCCAATGCACAAAAATAAGCTGAATTATTAGTCAAAAATAAAAACGAAAAATACATAACTCGATTATAAATTATATTTTTTTTGTTACGATATATGAGAGAGAAAAATCTGACAAATTAGGTGAATTTATGCCTCTTTTTTTCTATTGTTCCATTTGTTGTTCACCTTCTTGTTGATAATGATCACCGGATGACATATAAGACATTATTTGTTGTGCAAAAACTGGATCATCATTAAACATTGAAGTAAAATTTTGTCCACTAGCCATCATTTGTTGTATACACATAAGACGTTCATTCATTAATTGTTGTTCATAAATATCCGGTATTGATAATGTTGATTGATCACGATCCATACTCATATTTTGTTGTTCGGATACATTCCATGCTCGATTAGGTATTTTATTAATATTTGAATCTTTTAATTGTTGCATACTTGTAGCACTTTTTAATATTGATGATGGTGGTGGAATAGATGATGCAGCAGAAATCATTGATGGCATATTCATTGTTGAAACAGAATATTGTGTTGATAAATTATAACCATTATGATGTTGTTGTTGATAAAAATCAGGATCATCAAGATAAATATTCGATTTTGAACGAGCAGCATAAGATGATGCCATTGATAAAATTGATCGAGAAGCAAAATGACTTAATGCATCATTACCAACATAAGTAAAACTAGATGATAATAAAATAAAAAATCAATAAAAATAATAATAAAATACAATACCGTTCAAATGCATCATCTGTAAGACCAAGACCATTTAAAGATTCAGTACTACCTAATAAAAATAGAGGGTAAACATTTCATTTTTTATAATAAGAAAAATATTACCTGGTGGTGTTACACAAACTGGTTCATTAGTAAATTCAGTATCAAAATAACGTGTATCTGTATCCGAATCAAGTTCTGGTTTAAAAGTTGGTTCAATCTAAAATAAAATCTTACATGTTTCTAATTAAATTTTTCGTTTAGAAAAAAAAACAACTTTTTTTTGTTCATAGAATTGAAATGGAATACCAGCAAAGAACGGATGTCGTTCAACTTCAACAACATCTTCAATACCAGAACCAATACTAAAATAAATGAAACATAAAATAATCTATATTTGCTAATGTTTTTTTTTAATTTACCGTTCAGTTGGTTCTTTTTTTAGAAAACGTTTTATTAAATCACTTGCTACTGGTGATAAAATAGCTGGATAATTTGGTTCATGTGTAAGAATTTTTTGAAAAAGACCATCTTGACTTCTACTATCAGCAAATGGTAATCGACCGACAAGACATTCATACATAACAACGCCAACGCCCCACCAATCTATAGCATTTGTATATGATGACATTCGAAGAATCTTATTAAAAAAAATTAATTTTATTTATAAAACTTCTTTTTCTCTATCATACCTCAGGTGCAATATATTGTGGTGTACCACAAAATGTAACTGTTGTTTGTCCAAATGGTACATTTGTTTTACATAAACCAAAATCAACTAATTTAATATGACCAAAACGATCGAGTAAAATATTTTCCAACTAATTTTTTTATAAAATAAATTTCATTTATATGATAATTAATCTTTATTAATGCTCTTACTTTAATATCACGATAAATAATTTTTCTTGAATGAAGATATCCAATAACACATGCTATTTCAGAAACATAAAATCTTGTACGTTCTTCTGAGAAACGTTTTTCACGATTTAAATGAAAGAAAAGTTCACCGCCATTAACACATTCCATAACAAGACAAAGACGATCACTTGTTGTAAATGCACAAATTAAATTCTAAATATAAAATTAATTATACAATCAATTTAAAGATAAGAAAATACCGTAATAAATGGATGACGAATACGTCGAAGAATTTTATTTTCATCCATTGTATGTACAATTTCATTCTAATGAGAAGTAAAATAATGAGAATATCATAAAAGATATCAAAATTAATTTTTTTTATACATTTGTAATAACCAAACTTTTTCGTAACATTTTCATTGCAAATATTCGTTGTGTTGTTCTTTCTCGACATAGAACAACTTTTCCAAATGTACCACGGCCAAGAATTTTTAAATATTCAAAATCATTTATTTGCTATTTGAATAAAAGAAGAAATAAAATTTTTTTATTTTTAAATTATTTCTTATACCGGTCTTCGTGTAAATATTTCGTTCATTAAAGGATATTCATTGTCTGTAATATCAACTTCATCATTTGTAACCATTTTAATATTACGTTTTAATGATACTTGTGGTTGTAATTGAGGAGATGTTTGTTGATTAATCAGGTCAATTGCAGTTATCCATTCTTCACTAAAATAATACTACGGTGAAAAAATTTCTTATTCTTGATTTTAATCATACCGATCTTGTTGATTGCTAGCAGCAAATAATCGATCGATTTTAACTTGATTAAAATGTATAACAAATGCATGTTGTTTTATTTTATCTTGACGTACAACACTACAATCAATTACTTGAAATTTATTAAGAGGTTCTTCTTCTTGTGCATCATTTATAGCGGGAGCTTTACGATAACCGTATAATTGACCATCATGACGAAGTATAAAATAACGTGGGCGCCAAGTTTTTATATGTTCACCTGAATAATAAATAGACGTAAGTTAGTCTGACTCGACATATTATTTGTTTTTCCAGATACAAATGTATTTATTCGTTCTCTTTTTTTTCGGTATGTAAACAAATAAAATTGAATTATTCTTCTACAACAATTGAATATTTATGATGAAGTACAAAAAGATCATATGTAAAACAATGTCTACTGTACTTAATGTGAAAATAACCTTGTTCATTGTAAAAAAAAATTCTATTTTTTTATTTATTAAATACTGAAAAATTCTTTTATAAACTATATTAATGAGTTTAGATAAATACAATGGTTATGCATAACCTATTGCTATTGCTATCATATAATATTATTTATTGTCAGGATTTACACTCGAATACGAAAAGTACAAGGTTATTTTGTGTTTATATAATATATAAAACTGACAGGTGTTTATTATTTACTCTCACGTGAGCCGCAATATCTTAGCGATGAAAATTATATAATTTTGATCATTACTATAGAGTTAAACTTAGACTAAATAAATTTTCTATTAATTTAATTTTTAAGAACAAAATTTTAATTATTAACATACCTCTTTTATAAAGCCAACCACATTTTAAAGCAGGAATATTGGTTACCGAATCCGTTGTACTACGTGGTTGACTTAAACTTTTTGTAAGAGGTTGCATGTTGTCGTTCTTTAATGTTTCGTATTGATGATCATACTATTTTATATATATATATCTTTTTTATCTATTAAAAAAATAAAATATTGTCATATCACTGCGTGGGATTTTCGTATTATAAATGTTCTAGTTAATAGACGTATTAATAACCAGTGAACCGAAACAATAATAATACAGAAGAAAAAAAAATAACCCATAAGAAAAAGGGCTTACGTGTATATGATTATATATTATTTGAAACAGAAACGAAAAAACAAAGCAGATTTTAAATATTTACAATCGTTGATGTTTTCTAATAAAGATACACAAAAATTCGTACTGTCATATATTAGAGTAGATTTCTATTTAAATAAAATAACTTTCTGATAGAGAAATAAACCTAATGATAATATATTAGTTTCATTAATACGATATTCATTTAAAAATTTGTTTATTAAATATTAAAAAATACGCTTTTTTACACTCTGTTCAAGTTCATTATGCAAATACAGTATGAAGAGTAGGTACTTCTCAGGAGGAAAAAAAACTTATTTTTCAATATTTTAATCTTTATAAAAAAGCATCAATGTTAATCTGACAGTTTCCTATGTTTAATTAAAAAATTAATTATGACATCAACAACATTCATACATGATTTATTTTGATACACTCCTAGAAAATAATCTGTTTCATATAGGTCATTTTTAATGAATGTTTCTAGTAAAAACAAAATATTATATATAATCCTATTTAAAATAAGTTTTAAATAACATGAAAATATAATAAATACTTAACATTATTTAATTTGACTAAGTGGTTAAACGATGGATTTAATATTAGTTTAACACTTTACAAAAACGTGTATATAGACTTATTTGAACGATGAGAACGTTTGTAAGCAGGAAATAAATAAATATTATATTTCTATAACAATAAAGAAAATATAATAAAATAAAAATGTTTCTCATTCTTTATAAAGTAATTTAGAAAGATGTCGTTTACTCATTATATATTATTAAAGACTACGACGACCTCAACACAAGGTGTGTCGATATTTTTTGACTCAGTCGTAAAAAGTACAATTCATTTTTGGATAGACAGTGACTATTTTGTTCTTTTTTATAACAAAAAAACAATTTTAGCTATAAATAGAAGAAGAAGAAGCCGAATAAATGTAATATTCTTTTAGTTACTATTCGTCTGCTCGAAGGTATGATTAACACTACGATCGAACATTAGCATAAAACCTACGTGAAAACTATTATATAATTTGATAATCACCAGTGACAGTGAAAATAGACTTTTAAGATATTATCTAAATTCTTAATACTTTAAAGAAATATTATGTGCATGTCAAAAAAAAAGTAATTTTTCAGAGTTGAAATATAATTTCTGTACTAGAAGCATCTTGTCTACTTTTACTAAACTTATATTAAGAAAATAGCTGAATAATACAGAATGACAGCTGGAATAAAATACACATGAATTATCTGATCTCCTCATTTATTGATTAAATAAAATATATGTGATAAAAATAATAATAACAAAAAAACCTAATGTGTTAGTCTCTTACAATTGATTAAATAGGTTCTAACATTCATTTAGAAAACTCAGACTAGCAGAAAATTATCTGATGTTATTTTCATATGACTATGAGTTGCACACGTCACAATTGTGAGAATTATTATTCTTATTATAATACTAGATAAATTTCTATTCGTTAATAAGAAAACTATGCTATGTTATCTATTGTTAACACTAACTAAATATACCAGATAAAATTACTAATGAAAAATATCCAGGAATACCAGATAATCCTTTGTGTTGTAATATTTCTATCTATCTCATAGATTTTGTATTAACATATTATGTTGTTGTATTGCATTTAATTGTTAATAGCCAAATAAATATACTAATATCATTAATAGTAATAATGATAAGAATTCATGTTTTGTTGGTGAATATAATCTATAGTAAAGAAAGAATTAAGTTCTGTTATTAAAGTTTTTATTGAGGAATTTTTGTTATCCTATACTGTTATTTACAATCAAAAAGATATAATGGAGTAGAATCTCGTAATCATCGTCATTAGTGTTACTAGTCGAATAACGTAAGGCTTCAGAATAATATTACGATATATTTTTTTTTCATTCTAGAATGAATCTACTTTATAATCATATGTGTCTACAAATAGAATGCACCGGATGCACTTTAATTACTTTCTTGTTTTTAATGTCCTACATAAATGAAGAAAAAAAAAAGAATTTCATAGAAAATCAAAGGTAATAATTAATAAAAGTATATGATAAATAAAAATCAGAACTTTTTAGACGTGTCATGTAGACTTTTTATCAAAACAAAACGAACTCTTAAGATCTAACTGATTAAATACATAATTTATTATTTTGAAGGGTATGTACTTTGATAAAAATAAAAAGACATAAAATTTATTATGAATATTATTTATTGATATTTTTTTTTTCGTTCTCTAATATATAAAACAAAGGAGACACAAAAAGAAAACACGAACACCGATTAAATTGAATAGATATTATTCATACACAATTAAGACAAAAGAAAAAGAAAAGAAGATAGCTTTTTTGTATATTAAAGATAAGTTTCAGCAGCTTTTGTTTTATTTTCATCTGTTCCCATAAATCGAACTGTTGTAAATGTTTCTTTTTTTTCTCCATGTCTCATACTTGATGTACGTGATTGAATTGAATCATCATCACTATTATAATTATGTATAATTGTTTGAACTTGTTGCATATTTGGTGATGATGCACGTTGTTGTAGTTGAATAGTATTAAAATATGTTTGAGTTGATGTTAAAGATTTTGGTTTATAATGACGTGCTGATGATGGAGATGGACTTGATGTTGCTGGTCCAATTGATGATGATATATTTGTTTTTGTAGTATCACTCAATAATGAATTCATTTCTTCATTTTCATGATCAGTACATAGCGATATATTTGTACTTGTTGAACGAATAAATTCAGTTGTTGGTGAATTTTCATCTAATACATCAAGTATTGATTTATGTCGATGACTAGTTGGTGGTGTTAATGTTGTTGGTGATGCATCACTCGGCGCCGGGACAAAAGCTAAATGTTCTATTGTATCATTCGGTAAATCATTCTCAATAATAGCTGAAATAAAAATTTTCTTTTTCTCATTATCTTTTCTATAAACTTTTGAAGAGTACCTGTTTCGGTTTGATGATGATGATGATGAGAACTTTTATGTGAACGCTGTCGACTTTTCATTGAACGTGTTGTTGTTGCTGTTCGTTTTTGTTTCACCATATCAATTGTTGGTGGTAATTCAATTTCAATACCAATTGTATCTTGTTTTGTATGTCGTTGTGTTTCAAATTCGTGTAAATAACTCATAGATTCCGTCATCTAAACATTATCATTTGATTAAATCACAAATTATTGATATAGAATAACTTACTAAAATAACATCAGCATACATTTCATATTCAGCTCGTTGTTTTAATAGATGCATACATTCAGCTGCTTCCTTACCTGTTGAATTAGCTCTAGAGAAGAAGATTTATTTTTAAGATTATATTCTTTTTTTTAATATTTACTTTAGATAGGATAATGTTCCTAAAATTTCTGACATTATTCGACTTGATATATGTATACGACGGCCAGTTCGTGGTAAAATAGGTCTATCTTTTTTCGTTGAAATATTCTCATCGAACGAAAAACCTTGGCCAAGTAATCTAAACATCAATAGATAAATAAAGGATTGTTTTATTTATGTATTACTTTTTTGTCATTTCAAAATAAGCTTGTCGAGACGATGTATCCATAGCTGATACATTCATACCATATTGAATAAGAAGAAACCAAAGAATTTGTTCTCTAAAAAAAAGAAAATATAACAGAATATTTAATTTTTTTTCTTTCTATATTATCAATCAATTAGTTAGAATAAAAGTTAGTTCATTTTCGGAAAAGATTTCACAAACACAAAGATAATCTACTAACAAATAATAGAAATTTTTGGCTCCTGTTTTCCATTTTAACCCATGACTAAATAATAAAAATACCAAAAAAAACAAATAAGTTCGAATAAAATATATGCATAATCTATACATATTTCCCTTGCCCAAATTTCTATTCTAAACAAACCCCTTCGGACTGTTCATTAGTTTTGTACTACTGGAAAATATCAGACAAACAATTGAAGAGATATTTATATATATACTAATTTAAATAAATACCTTGTAGTTGCATTGACTGAATCAAATGGAAGAAATGTTTGTAAACGGACAACTTCACATTTTTTTTCATGTTTCGATATTGCATGTTGAGTAAGTGGTGTAGGTGCATAATGATCCTAAATTAAATGAAACTTTTTATCCAACGAGTTTTTTTAATTGCTTTGATCTTTTTTCTCTGTAAATTTTGACATTATACAATTTCTTAGTTTTTTTTTATATTTTCATCAATTATAATTTATTTTGTTTTTCTTTTGATAGAATTATTTTTTAGTATTATATTAGAAATCATTTGATCAGTATGCATTTAGTCATAAAAGAAATTCATTTTATTTTTATTATTTGATTTTCATCTACTATTTAATTAAATACAAAATGTTTTTTTTTTCATATATGAAAATGATAGTTATACAAAGTTCCATATTGTTAATTGTCTTAAGATTTGCTGAAAATAAAATCTTAGTTTTATATCGCCGATATTTAATTTAGTCATCCCAGTCATTATCAACCGAAAGACTTACAGGATTCGGTATATGATAGATTGATGGTAAAGTCAAATTTGGAATACCTAAAATTATTTTAAATATTCTTTTATATACTTTTTTATTTCTTAAATAGACTTACGAAATTCATTTATTTTATCCGCATATCCATCGTCAAGAACACCCTAGAAAAATGATAGTTAAAATTTTGAAATATTTCTTATTGAAAAAATTTAGTTAGTAAAAAAGTTGATAGTGACATATGTTATCTATTCAGTAGTAGAGCTACTGATACAGATTAGTATATAACAACTGTTATCAATAGCTAACTACCGGTTAGACAAAGTCTTCGTTTTTTTCATACTAGACAAGTATATAATTTATAAACTTACTAGATTGTAGAGACCAACAAGGAAAGTATCAATTGTTGAACAAACATCCTACAAGCAAAGAGTACGACACATCGAATGATGAAGAAAAGAATAATGAAGTGACGTGCTCATTCTCGTCTTTTTATAATAACGATAATCAAGCGGTAAAAGAGAGAAGTAAAAAGAGAGAGAGGGAAAGGAAAAGGGAGAGAGAGAGAGAAAGACAGAGACAGAAAAGAAAGCCGCTCATCTCTACTATTGGAGTCTGATTATTCACGCTAGGATGCTGTCAGAAAAAAGGAGGAACAATGACGATGATGATGATGATGATGACGATGCTGTCGACTTCAGGCAAAGACGTATTATAAATTTAGTCTATATGTATGTGTTCATAATGATAATGAAAAATGAAATTAGCTTTGTTTAACCGTGTTACTATCTCTCACGTCTCTTTCATTTCCGTTTTTTTTTCTCATTTTTTCTTTATTCAAAAAAAAAAAAAAAGAGGAAAATTTTTTAATATATCATCATGGCACGATGAATTTTCGAGTTCTTCTTGTTGTAGCTTACTTTGTCTATTATTCTTATCACTGATTATGTCAATCTTTTTAATTTAATTTAAAGATCGGAAGTTCGATGTAAAATTCGCGCTTTAGGACAGACTTTTTTATTATATAGAAAGAAAGAGAAAAAAAAAAGGAATCATCTTTAAGACTTTGCCTGCCTACTCAAAAGATCTATGTCGTACACATGTATGCAGGCTTTATATATCTGACACATACTTTCTCCTCTTCCCTTCGTTCTCAATTTATGTAAAAGGCTTCCTGCTTTTTCTTCTACTATATATTGATAAGGAGGATGTATATATGTTACCCGATCATTAGACACACAGACAATCATAATAAGCGAGTATCACAGTATTCTATCTCATTTTACCTTAATAGTAATAGCATCATCTGACTCCGGATGATGATAAAGAACATCATAATATGCTATAACAAATGATGGAAGAAATTGTAGTACAAATGTTCGATGTTGTGCATCGCGATAAAGTGTGAAGAGATGATCACATAGCGATGATGCATACTATTTAGAATAATGTTATATCATATATATATATATAAACTCTATAATCATTGATACATACTTCCGAAGGTTCTGTAGTGATGGCCAAATGAATTTCACCATTAAGCTTTGGATTGTAGTTTGATGTTGATGATGATGCTTTCTCATCCTATTCAAGCAAAAAAAAAAGAATAAGAAGAATAAGACTCACATCTTTTTTCCCGTTTTTTTCTCCTCTTTCGACTTCCGATGCATTCTTTTTATTCAAACATAGACACATATGCACACCTAGATGATGATGATGATGATGATGATGCTGATGAGAAAAGAAAAAGAAGATGAAAGCTAGTCGTGCGAACAGATTTCTTTCTTCCACTTTTCTATTCTTTACATTACCATCACTTGTCAGAAATGTGTGCGCGAGAGCATAATTTTAGTCATTTTGCTTGATATGTCGTTCTCGTTTAAGTTTTAATCTTTTGACTGACGAGAGATAATCTTTTCTCTTTTCTTTAATGTCTAACATTTTTTCAATCTTCTTTTTTTTCCACTTTTTTTTGTTGCATAGTTTATAAATTATATTACTTCAGACATGAATAAATAAATAAATAAATGAAAGCAAGTGAAAAGATCATGAAGAATATATCTATATATATATGATTATTTTATAATTAATTCGAATTGTCCGTGCGAACATATAAATTCAAATGTGCAATCATATGAAACAATTATAATATTAAATTATTATGTCAGATGTATATGACTTGTCACCTGCAGTAATTTCTGATGTCTTTCAAAAAAAAATCTGTATTTAGACAAGAAAAAAAAGTGTATCAAATTAGATAAAAGACTTTCATTTTGTAGAAAAGATAATCGGAAAAAGAAGGAATAGAAGTAATAGGAGAAAAGATCAACTCTCAGTTTTGCCTTTATTAAAACTCGTTTTTTCATGATTAATTTACGAAGATGCATATTACAATGGAAAAGTGAGCTGAGAGAAGAAAAAAAGAAAGAAAGGATGTTGCTCTCTTGCGTTTCTTTGGTGATGTCTACAGCAAAAGCAGCAGCAGAAAATCGAGAAAGATTATAAATCACACACACACAAATACGTGTATATACATACACATACTTTTGATTGGTAGCACGCAATTCTATTCATGAGCAGTGGGGAAACGCGAGTACCTTACAATTTAGAAATATTATCCTCATTAGCACTGCATTTATTCTAAATGAGATGAAGAGAAATTAATGTCGACATGTTAAACTATCATCAAAGATGCAACACATTCATAGATTCATATATATATAGATGTGTGTGTGCGTACCTTGAATGACATAATCCAATTATCAACGTCTGTAAAATTATTCGAGAAAGATTCTCTTGAATAAAGACTGTCACTCGTTTGGCTTGCTATAGACATAGTTGATCTAAAAAATAATCATAAAATGAAAAGAAAAGAAATATCTTCATCTTTAAAATAGTTTAGTTATACCTTTTGCTGAAGTTTATATAATTAAAAAAATAACTGGAGATTATCGCTGCACATTTGAGATTCTTTATCTATCTAAAATAAATCATTTTATGATTGAAATTAAATAGTTATAGAAAATATTTTTCATCCTTTTTTGAGAATCTTCATCTTTCTTTTATGATTAAATTTATTTGTAAAAATAGACGATAATATATTTCTTTTTCATCAAACTAAAATATATAATAATACGGAGATCTAAATATAGAGATCTAAGATTATAGTTTGATAAGTAGATTCGAAAAAAAGAACAAGCAAAGCAAAATGAAGGCGTTGACAATATTCAATGATTGGTTTAGGAAATCACAAACGATTTATACTCTAAAGACCTCTTGAAGTATATTATTAAATTTCCTAGAGAGGTCGCAATTTTATGTATATAAGACTTAACGATTCTATACTATGTAATAATCAATAAAATACCATGACAAATATAATTATATATAATTTCTTTTAAATTATAAAAATAAGATTCCTTACGTATTTAAAAAGATAATTTAAATTTAATCAATAATGAGTTGCGAATAATCTTTAAAAGATATTTAAAATCTAAATAGTATTATCTGAAGAAAAATTAATTTAAATTTGACTTGTATGAATATATACTGAAGTCTTGTTGATTATAGGATCTCTAGTTTGAGATTATAGATATAATAATGTCAAATAAATTCAGCAGATAGACAAAAAAATCTTTATAACGTATTAAATATCTTTCTTATAAAAGATTTCCTATTCATCATAACTCAAATTTATATGAATGAGTAATTCTAATGAGAAATACCTGTTCATAAATTGAATATTCCGCATAGATCAACGAGTCAATACATAATATAAAGACTCGTAGTTGTAAGAACAGATATTTAAACTCTACATCCGTTTATTGTTTTTACTAGTATTTCAATAGATATAATTTAAAAATCAGTATGAAGAAAAACAGATCTTGTTTCTCTTGACATTAAAATCAAATATTTAAATCGTGAATAAAAATGGATAGAGTATTAAGTGCATCTATTTCTGACAGAGGAAGGAAATCGTCTGTAATTCATTTTCTCCTTGTTGTACACGTCATTTAAATATACGAATGATGCTTATACTTCAGTTAATCAAATAACAAAATTTCGTTTTCACATTCTCTCCGAGTAAGCATAGAGGTAAATACTGAATTTTAGGAACTATTACATTTTCTAACTGTTATTGTAGGTACACTAAAATATTCTTAATAAATCTATGTTTACATAAAAAAACGTTAAGATTATCGTTGTTAATTATATTAAAGTACATAATTTGAATTATATATAAATATGCTATATATTCGATAATATTCTTATTTTATATTTGAAATAGAATGAAGACTTATATGCATATTCATATTTTTATGAAGAAATTACTTTGCTTATTGTTGATTTAAGGAAAATTATGAATTATAAAATACTTTCAGGTCATTTAAGTATTTCATATATAAACCACAATCTTTCTGAATATTATAAAAATAAGTTTTCAAGTATTATTTGCATATTTATACGGACTAATATTTGATTAAAAATAGAAACGCTTATCAAACGGAATAGTTAACAATCGAATATTCTGTTATAATCGAATAAATAAATAAATACAAACAAATTAGTTATTGTCTACTGAATATCTATCGTCAATATAGCTATTATTATTATTAATCAACGATGCGCCAATATTGCACGAGAGTGCAATTATTTCCCCGAAAATAAATTTTAAAAAAGTAATATGACTTTACCGCTTGCCCTGACTGTCCCTATTAAGTTGATATTCAAACAAAAAAAGAACTATATTAAATTGAAGCAATATATTTTATTCACATAGACATATCAGGAAAGTAATATGCATATTTACTGACTATAAAAAAAGCAATATGAAGTTATTACTTTTCATAGAAACCTTACTATGCATCGCTTATAATTAGTAAAAATCAAAAATATATTGAATAAGAAAACGTGCTATTTTTGTATATAAATTTCATATAATAAAAATGTATGATTGTTTAATCGGTTGAATAATATAATAATAAAATAGGTGAACTATATTTCTATTTAATATAATTGTAAAACTATATATTATTAGCAACTACTTTGAAACAAATTCTAATGATATATGAAAACATATAATTTAACATAAAACGATAATTGACATTTTATTTTAAAAAGATTTAATGACTAAAATTTTTTTTTGTTTATTTGTTTAATAAGAAAAATAAAACTTACCATTTTTTTTTCTACACTCTTAAAAACAGTTGATTTACTATAAATAAAAAAAATATTATTGATAAGACAAATTATGAATTTTTTGTTTTTCAAAAAGTATTTTGTCAAGTAGTTTCATTCGTTGAAGATTTTTCATATAAGGCAATGTTATTCTTGGGTTTTTTTTCATTATCAATTCTTATTCGTCGTTTTGTTTTACTGTAACATTTTGAAAAAAAAAAACAAAATTTGTTGCATGAAAAAAAATAGTAAGCCAGAAAAACAAACGATTATCGTTCACCGGGCCAGCGATGACGCACACACAGACATCGCATAACACACTCATCATATACAGAGACAAATAGAATATAAAAAAAAAGAAAACGTTTTTGGTATCGATCAAATACAGAGGAGAAATAGAAGAAAAAGAATAATACACTCAACAATAAAAATCACAGTTAAGCTTCCGTATTTGTTATTCTTTAATTTTTTAAGTGACTGCACTCATCACGTCTAACTAAAAATAGATGTGTGCGTCTAGGTAGAAGTAACAAAAGAAGTATTTTTTTTTCTTTTTATTCTAAAGACATGAACTATATTTCGATGATCATAGACTATTTTCAGTAGCAGTTATATGTCCATTTGACATTTCAGTACCTTGATTTCTATCAGATAAATTATTTAAATGTATAGTTTCTTCTACATCAGTATTTGCTTCTGAACGATTTTTGCAGCATCTTATCCTGCTTGCTCTTTGTGTATTTGAACTTTCTCCGGTTGGTGTTGCAGGTGGTAGTGGTCCACAACTACTTGCACTTGTACGACGTTGATCAAAACAACCAAAACGTTTACTAAGAGTCTTTTTAAAAGCACTATCAAAATCTTTATTATGAAAAGCATATAAAAATCTGAAATAAGAAAATGAAATCTGAAAAATATTTTGTTTGCATTTATGTTTTTAACTTACGGATTAATCATTGAATTAAAATAACCAACCCAGAAAACAATATCTTCTATAATAGGCATATATTTCCAATTACAACGATTTGGTTCACATGCAGAATATCGAATAAAAAACGGAAGCCAACATATAAGAAACGCAACCATTATGGCACCTAAAGTTTTGACAGCACGACGTTCTCGTCTTATGGTCACCTTGTCACTATTGCGTGGATCAATTGATTGTCCAGGATTATCACCAGATGAGCTTGGTTCCATTTGTGTATCAATACTATCATGTTGTCCTCGACGACATTGTTTATTAATGTGACCATTAAGTGGTATTGGTGTCGCTGACAATTGATGAGTTCGTTGTGTTGATGGATGCATCTCAGTAAGTGTTGGTTCATCACTAGATCGTCCGCAAGTATATTGATACGGTGGTGGTTGAGATGCTCGACGACGAGCAACAGCATCTGCTTCTTGATATATTTGACGTTCTTTTTCATCAGCTATTCGCATTAACATAACATACATAATAATCATAACAGCACTTGGAACCCAAAATGAAAATGATGATGATACTATCGCGTATACTTGATTAACAGCAAATATACAACGACCATGAACACTATTTAAACAACTAATTTTATGGTGTTGTTCGGGTGTTGTATATATACCAGTAAATATCGGTATAAATGAAAGTATACCTGATCCAATCCAACAACCAGCTATCATAAGATGACGACGTCGTTCTGGTGATATCTTTTCCTTACGATTAAATGGATTTTTGATAAATGTATAACGATCTGATGCTATACAAGCTAAATGCATAATGGATGCGGTTGAAAAAAGAACATCACATGAAAACCATAAACGACACATAAACTAAAATAAAATTAATATTTATGTTTAAAAATTCAGGATAACATTGAGTGAAAAAAGTATCATCAGCATAGTGCATAAAATTTATTCATCATATAATAACCTATAGGTATCATAATTAGAATTGTCAGCGAGTATAACGATAAAATGTTTGAACTCGTTATTCAAATATATGAAACATCAGATGAATAAAATATAGACTTTATATATATATATTCTATTACAAATTTTGACAGATGTCATTTCGAGGTTAATATGTTCTCATTAGATCTCGAATTACTTCATGAGAAAATTCATGAAAATCAATTCAATTCATATTGTTGTAATTCGACTTCTTCTATATTTTCTAACACAGCAACGAAAAAGAAAATGTTTGTTTTGCTTAGTATCAATGCTTGAGGCATATATATCGAAAAGAGAATTAAATAGCTAAAAATAGAAACAGTCTTTCGGTTTCATGAAGAAAAGAAGAAAAAGTTGTTATTGACTTTTACTTTACGACAAAATATAAGAAGAACTGTTTAACTTAATTTGTTCATTTATATACTTAATGACTAATTTAGTCTTAGATTTTCATTTTTCTAATTCAACAAACAAACAAAATAAATAAATCTATAGTATAGTTAAATTGATAAACAATAATATCATTTAATTTACTTACCGCACCAAGAATCCATCTACCTCGAACTAATTGTAATCCATAGAATGTCATTGCTAATGTACTAACACCAACATCAGCAACAGCAAGTGAGGCAAGAAAAATATTGCCTGTATCTTTACGTAGTTTAGGAAATTTTTTAATAACATAGATAACAAGGATATTGCCAGATATAGCACATATTGTAATTGGAACAACAAGTGCACCCGCAAATATTCGATAAGGCAATGAAAAATAAGGCAATGTTACATCAATTTCTTCAGGTTTACATTCAGATGATTTATTTTTCGTTGAATTATCCGCCTGATCTAATGGTGACGTATTGTTAAATGATGAATAGACAGTTTTTACAATATCAGGAGCTGCATTAACACCGAGCACTTGATTATTGTAAACGATATGAAAAGAAATTAGAAAACAGGCGAATGTTAACAATCGACTGATGTTAATATGAACACCGAAAAGACAAATAATCATGTGAAGTAAGAACAAAAAGCACGAACGACAATGAACAAGATTACAGCGACGTAAATAAGGTCGCAGTTGTTAAATCAAAATTTGTTGTCTAAAAAAAGAAAAACAAAATATATCATTTAAATAAAAAAACAAAATTTATTTGATGACATATAAGCTCAAGATAATCTTCTGACGAAAAGAGGAATAGGTAAAAAAACGAAAGAGAAGAAAGAAAAAAACAAAGACAAATATCAATCGAATTTTATTATTTATTCTCATCTGGTTAAGAAATAATCATTATAAATGAAATGTAGTCTGAGCGTGTTTTAACTCTATAGTTTTTTTTTGCGTTACTGAATAAAGACGAATTGTATGGACTCGAGTAAATGGATTAAGTTATTTTTTCTTTCTTTTTCAAGACATAGAAAGTCACGTTAGCAATTATAACTCATATTTGTTGAAAACACGCTATCTAAACCAAAAATTTAAAAAAAAGAAAGAGAATCGAATAAAAAATGAGCTAACAAACGACCACGCAAAACAAAAAATATTAATTGTTCATACACATGCATCATCATACAAACAATATATTACATCGATCTTAATTTTCTTTTAGCGGAACTGTTTTTTTCTTTTTTTTTCTGCTTTTCTTCTGAGCAACCACACATAAACAATCTCATCGCCACATCATGTCACTATCGACGTCAATTTGCTTTAAAAACAAATACTCTTCTATCCATCATGCATAAAATGCACTTTCTCTTTTCTTTTTTACTTTTTTTTCTCGCTGTCTCTCTTTCTAAATTGCTACAATACATTCGGCAACCAAATATATATCTCTCTCTATATATACACCTGTAGAATGACATCGAAACACAGATTATAGCTGTATGACATTTTCTTAATAACAGCATCAAATAGTGCTATTTCACGCGCCAGAATCATTCTCATCACTGTCATTAATATACTTTAAACGAAGATGACATAGCTAGACAAGCGAATAGAGTAGTCACTTGAAAATTCATATATACAAACGAAAGAAGAAAAACTTCTAATCATATTAGTCAACATTAGTTTTATTTTTTCTATTATAAATTTCATTTAAATAGTTACTAAAATACTTATAAATAATTACTAGCAATCAATCAAAGTAAATAATATCATCATCAACAACAAACAAAATCAATCATACACTGACGCACGCACACACACACACACACATACAGCTATAGCATTTCAAGAAACGATTGCTACTAGTTTTCTGTCATATAGCCATTAATACTTGTTAAGTAAAAATATAGAAACGAGAAAGAAATAATCATATGAAATTGACAGTAGAATATAACTATGTTCTCTTTTTTTTTTGGTTGATATTAAAAAAAACACATGTTATTGAAAACATAAAATTTATTTTCAACATTATTGTTCTGATCAATAATAAAAAATATTTTCATAAGAAATATCTCGTTATTTAGAAGAAAAAAAACTAATAACACATCATCTAACTTACTTTATAAGATGTTAAGCGAAAGCATTCGGTCATTTAGTTTCAAGATTTTGTCAACGAACAACAAGGGTACTACATCGTCGACGATGACATTGCATAAAATTTGACAAAATGAAATGGTTAGTTACGAAAACAAAAACACTCTTTTTAAACTTCGAAAAGAATAGATTGAGAGAGAGAGAGAGAGGGAGAGAATTGTAAGGTGTAAGGCTAATAATAGACGCAAATAGAAGCAATGGCATGAAAAAACGCGTAAAAATATTGCGGATTAGTTTTCTTCTCTTTTCTCCGTCATTCTCACTCTCTTTTATTTCCAATCATACGAGTCTTTCACATTATTGTACTTTTCCTCTTTTGTAAACATCAATAATAAACAATAGAAATCCTAGTAGTATATCGATAGTAGTAGCAAAACAAGCGATAATCATCAATTGTATAAGTCTTCCCATCGCTTTATTAACGTCAATTCATCTAAAAACGCGACAGATCATCAAAAATGTCTAGATTTTCTTCTATCTCGACAAATTTTTTTTCTAGATAGAGAAATCGTCACATCTGTAGACAATCGAATATAATATCTCAGACGTACATCAAATAGGATTGATATAAGTTGTACTTGAGTGAATAAATAATTTACTCAAGAATGTCATAGTATGGAAAAAAAGGGGAAAAAAGAAGAAGAAGAAGAAAAAAATCATTCTATCTCAACTGACTTAATAACTTTGAAAATCACCATAATTTAAAGATTATTTTATATTACAATAATAAATATAAAATTAAACTAAGACAAATTAAAGATAAGAATATTTACTACCATTTTAACACTTGTCAATAAAAAGCCGTATATAATCATTTGTTTTCACCAACGTATTTTTTTTCTTTCGATTCTAATTATAAATATTAATACATTATAAGAATATTTACTGTTGTTGACGAGTCATCGGTCATGCTTACTATAGAGTTAAAACAAATTATTCTTAATGTTTTTCTTTCTATTTATATAAATAGTAAGAAAAAAAAGGTTTTTTTTTTATATCAAAAGAAATAAAAATTTATTTTTTAATTCACTATAAATATTGTGTGCTTCTTTTTACTCATTTCTACTATAAATATTAAGCTCATCTTCAACTATTAATAGAAAAAGATTATTTTAATTATATTATAAATATTCTAAGATAGTTAAAATATAAACTAAATTATTTTGACAATGAAATGTAGTACAAATATTCATAGATATGAAAGATTACAATCATATCTAGATATATATATATATAAAAATTAAGATAAAATAATTCTCAATTATTTAATATCAACGAATTTACTATAATATTATTAAAACTTAACAAATCATTAAGAATAGAATAAAGAATCTTGTCATAAGATATTTTTTAGTCTTTAACTTGTACGTTAATTTTTCTAGTTTATTCTCAATATAAAATGAATCTATATGAAATGTTTAATTCTATATAGATTATCAGAATTGATTGTGTATGTAAATGCTTGTTGATAGAGAAACAAAAGAGACATGCATATAGAAAACCTAATGAACAATCTCATTGTATATTTATCTGTCACTCACGCACTTGGCCTTTTCGATCAGACTAAAGATAATAACAAAAACGAGTTTCTTTTATGTTTTTCTTCTTGTGTAAGACAAACATTCGTTTTTTTTCTCTTCTCCTAGTAGTCGATTCAATTATAATTTTTGATATACACTGTCAACCAAGATGATAATTAAAAGAATGGTTGATAAACATGAATAACACAAGAAGACAATTGACGGTCTTTTCATGTCTGTTTCATAAGGGGACAGATACAAACATAAAGAACTTCTATCATAACAATTAACCTTTTTATAACAGAATACTAAACAAATCAGACCGATCTAGTTATTGACTCGTTCTGTCAGTTCTTACAAAGTAAAAATACAAAATACATAACTAGTATGTATATATATGATCATTATATGGAAAACAAAACAACTAAGAATAAAACAAAGTCATTCTACACTCACTATGAATGTTAATCCACATGACAGAGAGAACTATATATATGTTTATCTCATTTGTTCTTACTTCTCTTCTATTTTTTACTTGATGTCATAATTTATACACCATACGAAGTCGTCAATGAGATAATCAATCAATAGTTCTAATATAATTAAAAATAGGTCCATTATATCTAGATTCATGTCATCATCGATCTTAGATCGATTGTGTATATCTATATCGAAATTTGATCTTTTATGACAATTCGATAAGATAAAGAAATGAAGTGCTAGAAAAATAAACATCTTATGCTTTATATCTCGATATCTATTTGGTTTTCTATGTTCAAATGTATAGTTATATGTACGTCATGATATAAGTATATCTTACCATCAAAATCGTACTGGTGACAAAAAGATAGTGATGGCATTAGAATATCATCTACAAATATAGAGAGAAAAATCATCAAACGATGGGAATGAGATATCGATAGGATAAACATTGTTTGCTGTTTTTCTTCTTTTTTCTTCTTCTTCTTCTTCTTCTTTTTTTCTTTTAGTCATATGCATATATCTATATTTATATAACATAACGTCATCGTCTTCTCTGATCGATCCTTTGAGAATAGCAGAAAACGTCTTGTACCAAGATCTATTCATATATATATATATATATATATGTGACTCTAGACTATGAATATATTGATCTGTTATTGGCTACACAAATATGTGCATATACAGATGTACAAACGCCAAGAAGAAAAAGGCCGACTTATTGTACTGAAATAGAACTCTATTGAAAGTGGGTAACTGATCGACCAACCAATATAAACAGAATAAAAAAACATAACAAAAACAGTTAAACTAAGCAAGCCTTTGTGGCAACAGGCAAGATTTTAATCAGAAAAAAGGAAATCGACGGGCGGGAGATTGCACACACGTCTCTACATCAAGCAAAACGAGAAGAGAGAAAAACAACGAAAAGCCAATGTTGATTTTATGCTATAGCTTGGTGTGCACGAGCGGTGTTTTCACTAAATCAACATACCAACGCAAGCATACACACACACGATAGTTTTATGTTTTTACTATACCAGTAGCTTACAAAAGTTGATAGATAGTAAAAAAAGAATTAGTTTGTGTAGTGAAGAATAAGATCATGAAGGTGCGACAGAGCATGTTAGATCAAATTGCTTTAGTACATAGAAATAGGAGCATGCATCTTTGTTCAAATAGAAGTCAGCAGAAAAAGAAAACGAAGTTTAATAGTTATATTGACTAGATGAATGAATAAATGAATATAGATAAGACAAGCGATAATTCAATTAAAAAATAAGGCATGATCTCAATCTCAACAATGTGATGACAATCGTACCGCATCAGTGATTCTATTTCTTTTATACTAGTATTATTCCAGAAGAACAGAGACAGAGAGAGAAAGAAAAAGAAAAGAAAATAACAGACAGATCGCTCTCGTATTTGTCGACAAACAATCGATGACTGTTCAACAAAGCCCATAGCCATATCCTTGAAAAAACAAGAGTATTAGAATAAGATGATGAATTTTTATCTCTTGTCTCTTCTTCGTCTGCTTCTTCTCGTTAAAGATAACAATGTCGACAAACGTCATTGACGTGAGACTGATTACATTTTTTTCTCGATCATATTTCTTATTCAATTCATAATTCTTTTAATGATTACCTACCATATAGAAATCTAATAACAATAGTTTTATAGTATTATCAATGTTGTAGTTTCTCAGTAATCTTTCGGATTATTATTATATAAATTGATCAATCACAGAATAAAAATGTGTGAATAATAACAAAACCCACAAGAAATTATAAGGAAACGGGAGTATGTGTCTTTTTTTTCTTTGTTTGATAATGTTACTAGCATTGGTCGACGTCCTTCCTTTCTGTCTGTCTGTCTGTTTTCAACCATCGCTTTATAGATCCGATTACGTTAACAATCTGTTTTTTTTTCTCTATCATCTCTTTTTCCTTTACTTAAGATTTTATTCTCGACTGCGTATTTTCTACTAATTCCATTCATCATTTTGCTCTACAAACAAGCATATAGACATATGTTTACAAGTCGAAGTTCATATACACACACACACACTTCTGTAACTAAAGAAAACCGAGAAGAAATTCAGAGTAGAAGATTAGAATAGAAGACGGGAAATTGAATGAATGAATGAATATATAATATATGCTTGAAAAAGATTAAGCTCAACATTACTGTTACAACTGAGATGATGATGATGTATGCTATATGAATTTCGATATCTTATTTACTGACAATATATAAATAAAATTGACATATAACAAAACTTATAGAACACTTCAACTTTATCTTTACATAGAATAAATATAAACTGATATTTATAGAAATTGAAATAGATGAAATTTAAATAATATCATAGTGATTTTATTTTTGACTATCAAATAAATGATTCTATTTATATAAATAATATAATTGAATGAAGTATATACTTCAACATTCTTTTTTTTCAATAAATGAATATAAAAATAGTAATCCGTCTGTACTTTTATTGTATTAAAATAGAAGAAGAAAAAAACGAATTAATTTTATCTTTAAATTGAAGATGTTTATCACCATTAAAGTAATCTGTATTATTAAAGACAATAATAATATGATAAAAATCAATTATTATTACTTTAAATTTTCTCAATGACTATTAAAAGAAGTTTAGCAGTCATTTTAGCACTTACCTTGCTTTTTTTTCTTCTACTTTTTTGTCTATCGTTTAACAATAGTTAGTTTGCATAAAATATCCGTTTCATTTCGTCTAACCTATCAGCATTCAGTCAACAAGTTAAAATAACAATGAAATAGCAATGAGGATTGATTCGCATGATTTTATTCGTAAGGACAACAAACACAAAAATCCTATTTATGGTATTTGTATACGACAAGAGACAGAGAGAGAGCAAGAGAGAGAAAAAAACGGTTCTTTCTCGTCAACTCTCAAGTTAATAATCCACCATGTAGATTTTGTTTCTCTTTCGCTTATATAATAATACATTATTTGACAATGTCATAAACCACATATATAATGATTCATACAATTATTGATATATTACTTTTGAAGAAAAAAAATTTAAATTAAAAAAATCTGTAAATCATTATAATTATTGATTGTATTGATTTAAAAAACTAAAATATCGGGTAAAGAAAAATATTTATTTTTAATTTAGATAATCATATGTTACAGTAAAATAATGAATAGAATAACTTATTGATCTATTAATAGAAAAGTCATTTTTTTTGTAATATGTGCTATTTTAAACATAGATATATATATAAATAGCGAGACAGTTTTTTTCATTCAAATGAGTTCTTAGAAATTATAGAGAATAATAGACGAGTATAAATTTTTATGCTATTCATTGTTGAGATCGATTACTACCATCATAAAACTTCTTTTTTTTTGAAAAAAAGTCAATGAGAATTGTTTTAGATATAAAATACTTGAAAAAAAACGAGTATAAATCTTTTTTTTATACTTTTGATATTTTTGTAATAAAAAGTTTATAGATGAAAGATTATTTATAGTTAATAAAATTATACAATATTGAGTATAAGTATTATATTTTTATAAGATAGAATTATGTGTTTTAATAATGATAATTCTTTTTTGTCTCCGCTTTGGGATTTTATTAAGAATGCATTCATTGAAAATAGCATAAATTAGAACTTCTATAATAAATAGATAACTTCACATGCACCAACAATGTTTAAAATGATTAGTGTTGACTATTCAATAAGAAGGTTTCTATTGTTTTTGCAAAAGATAATTGTTAGACATTATTCTCTATAGAAATCATTTGAGTTTTTTTTATATATATAGTAATGACATTTTATATAAAAGAATTAACAACAATCGATGTGGTTAGATAATATAGGACATTCATCTTAAAGAAGAAGACGAAAAAAGAGAATAAATTATACATATTTTCTAGATTATCTTCTCATAAAGAATGCCTAATTCAACAATTACAAAAGTCTATACTTCAAGATTATAATACTACAAATGTATACTTATATTATAGTTAAAAGTCAAATGTTAATATTAATAAATTAATTAAAATTTACATTTTCAATAGACAATATTAAATATAATCAATGTCATGACATTTTTATTTCCAATTCTAAACATCTATTTTACTTCCTCCCTCTCTTTTTGCATTACATTATTCATTAATGTATCTATTCAAATGACTTTCTTTTTTTATGTCTTAGAAAAATGTCAAATTACTAGACTGTGATATGTCTGATATCTAAACTTAATGAACAATGAAATATTTTTTCTACAAGCATTAATATATTTTGAAGAAAACAACTCATTCATCAATTCTCTCGATACAAAATAAATAATCAAAAATACGAATATATTGATTGTTTTATCATGAGACTACGATTTATCATTTATTCTGTTAAGAATATCAATAAATGATTATTTTAAAATATTCTAGATTATATCGTAATTAGTCAAAGAACTTTTCAACATGATTAATATTCAGTGTTTTATCCAGGTTTCTTTTTTCGGATGTGCGAATTGAACTGTTGGGTGAGCGCCGCCTAACAGTGCTTTGTCTAAGTCTTATATGTTGGATGGGTGCCGACTAACAGTGCTTTGTTTAAGTCTTATATTTTGGATGGGCGCCGCTTAACAGTGCTTTGTCTAAGTCTTATATGCTGGATGGGCGCCATCCACTCAGCCCACCCACTACGTAAAACACTGTTAATATTATGAGTGAATTCCGTTCTTTATTATAAAAAGTAGAAATACAATAAATATAACAAAATTACATTGATTTAAAACCATAAATGTTTAAGTACTCCACCGAAAACATTTTCTTTCAAATACATTTTCATTCGATTATTGAATACTTCATTCCAAAGATCGATTGAATTGATATCTTTTTCTAATTTTAATTTCAAATAAATGAGTGAAGGAAATTTTTCAGTAATTTCTTTTAAATTTCTTAAGAAATATTCATCATCCATACGTTGATTACTTATATGCATGTATAGATAATATAAATTAGGAAATTGATTTAAAAATAATTGAACTTTATCCATACAATTTGAAGGTATATCAATTAAAGATAATTCAATTATTCGATTATACCGATGAATACTATTTGAAAAAGAAAATAGAATGAAATTTTTTAAAAAGAAAAATTTATTATTTACTTGGACAATCTATTTTGATCATCGATAGTTAAATACGATAGAAATAATGTATTTATCAAAGGAAACAATTGAAGTACATTAGATAAATTAATATTTCGAATTTTTTCGATTTGTAATGTATGTAATGATGGAATATTGAATGGTTTAATTATAGAAAGATTTATATCAATATGAATAAGAGTTAATTGTCGAAGATTTAAACATTGATTTAATATAAAATCAAATATCGATAAATTAAATTTATAATTTTTCGTATTTGTTTGATCAATTAATAAATGTGATATATAATTAATAGGAAAATGATTTACTATTTCAAGATTATCAATTGATATATCGAATAATTCTTCATTTTTACATGGATTTGAATAGAATATAATATTATCATTACGTGAATATTTAAAATAAGAAAACTGCCATTTTTTTGTAAGAAAATATTTTGTTTGAAATAAATTCATATTAAAATTTTCTTGTTCAAGTTTCAATGAATCAGTTATTCGAATAAATAAATCAAATTGAATTAATGATGAATAAGATGATAATAAATTTTCCCATCGTTTACCATCAAGTAATTGTGTTACTAATTCATTATTTCGACTTATAGCATTTCGTAATATAAAATTAAAATTATATGTTGTTTCATTATTCATAATTCTATATAATACTTGTTCAAGATGTTCAAATTGAAATGTTAATATTGAATCAATCGATAAATGAAATTTTTTCAGATGAATTAAATATGATGTTCGATTATGATCTTCACACATTTTCTTAATCATTTTTACTAAAGTTTGATCACCACTTGTCCACCACCCGATACGTATTGAAAGATTTCGTAAATTTGGTGTAGATTGTATAAGAATAAGTAAATCTGTAACAAGTGTAACATTTAATGTTATATCCATTAATGAAGGAAACATAATGGAATCTGGTAAACGAGATAGAACAAGTCCATTAGGTATTTCAATTGAAAGTTTAATTAGAGTTGCTATTGGAAGAATAGTATTAGTAAGAAATTTTGTCCATGTTGGAAAATCTGGATCATTTACATAATCAATTTTAATTGTAAGTGTTATTAATTCAGATAAAGATAAAAGAAATTTATTAACAAAATTAATAAATTCATTTAAACGTGGTGATTCAATAATAACTTGATCAATATTATTAAAATACGATCGACAATTTTTATCATCTATTAAACTATTAAATAATTCTATTTGACCTGGAGTTCGTTGATTTCCTAATTTTAAAACATATAATAATTCATCTTGATTTATTATAGGTAAAATATTTTTCATATAATATAGAAATTGATCATAGGATAAATATGTTAAATCAATTTGTTGTTTAAATGATATTAATAAACAATTAAAACGTTTATTGAGATTAATAAAAGAATAAATTGCATCAAATGAACTTAAATATTCGAATATATTACAAAGAATTTCATCGGGTAAATTTGATAGATTCGTCATATTTATTTCAAATAGATAAAAAACTTCAGTTTTATTATATCAACTTATGATTCAGTCGATATGAAAAAGGATTGGTTCCACACAGATGTCGTTAATAATCGATTACTTTTCGCTTTTTCTAATAAAAACTATTTTGCTTACGAAATATTTTTTGAATTTTTATTTTTGATAATTTAAAAAAAAAGATTCACTCCGATATTTTACAAAAATTGATATTGATGATATACGATTAGTTCATTGATTTTAGTACGTACGAAATGAATATAACCGTTAACTAAATTAAATTAAATTCAAAAACAATTCATCACGATGCAAAAATTAACGACTGGTGCTTTAATGGTATATTGACTTATAATAATTCTTTTGATAAAGTTTTTATTTCTTGTAGCGTTTTGCCAAAAATAATGCTTGTGGTGAACAACCTATTTTACAAGTGCTGGTAATAGATGATTTTTTTATTTTGAATGAATATTATAATTTAATTTTAGAATATTAAATTAATGGATTCAAAGCCAGTCAATGAATCTTCAATGGTGACATCTAGTCAAAATAAGAAAATTCAACGTTATCGACTTATTCTATCCGATGGCAAATATTTTTTACCTTGTAAATATTTTTCAGAAAAATAAATTGAGATTTATTTTCAAAGTATTTTAGCTTGTGTTTTAACTGTACAATTGAATGAATTAGTACTAAATGGTCAATTACAAGAATATTCTATTATTCGACTTGATCGTTATTTACGTAGTGATCTTAAAGGACAAACAGCAAAGTATTTCAAACATAAATTTAGTACTAAAACAAAAGAGAGAATTGTTTTTATTCAAATAGAATGATTCTACAAATCCTTCAATTAACAGTTTTGGATATTACTACACATAAAATTGGAAATCCTGTTTCACTATTAACAGCTGATTTAAATGAAAATGATAATGGAACTGTAACAACTACTAAAGATGTTTTACAACCAAAAGTTATTGGTAATTATTAATAGCACATATTCAATAAAACTGAGATGTACTATTCAAATTTAGTCTTTTTTAATCGCGATATATTTCCCATTTTCGAAGTAGACGTGTGATAACAATTTTAAGTTCTTCAATATGAATCGAGTTCATTCTAACCCTTTTTATAGAAATCTAAGATGATATTTCGTCTCTTTTTGTTTTTCTTAGGTTCAGTTCTGAAACGTCCAATAGTTGCAATAACAAATGAACAACCTTTACTTCCTCCTCTACAATCTACAATAACAATAACAAAAATGGATATTGATTCTATCAAAACTAATCGTTTATTTAAAATTGAAACACTTAATCCTTTTCAGAACAGGTCAAAAAAACATTATTTTCATTATGATTATGTTTTTTTTTGATAGATGGACAATTCAAGTTCGTGTTGCCTATAAAAAACCAGTTCGTGCATTTTCAAATGGTGAAGGACGATTATTTAGTTGTGATTTAATTGATGAAACAGGTGAAATACGTGCAACTGGTTTTGGTGATGAATGTGATAGATTTGAACCAATGCTTATCGTTGGCAATGTATTGATATTATTTAGAAAATTTCAGTTAAATAATGTTTTCTTAAATTATTTAGATTTATTACATAACACAAGCACAAATAAAATATGCTAATAAACAATTTAATACACTTAATAATGATTTTGAAATGACATTTAATAATGAAACAATCATCGAAACATGTATAGATAATATTTCAAGTATTCCAGTACAACATTTACATTTTATTTCAATTGATCAAATACAAAATATGGAAAATAACTCATTTATTGGTTTGTTAAATAATACGATGATTGCTGTTTTCTTTTACATTGTTGAAATTTTGATTTTCAGATGTTATTGGTATAGTAATGAATATCAACGATATTGTTCATGGTAAAAGTAAACAAAACAAAGATTATACAAAACGTGATATTCTTATCCTTGATCAAACTGGTCAAATTATAGTTACACTATGGTATCAAATGGTATATAAAAATAAAAGGAAAATGATAGTTCAATTGAAAATATCTATTCTAGGCTGAAAATTTTCCAATGTCATCTATTCGAACTATAATTATGTTAAAAGGTGTCTGTGTAAATGATTTCAATGGAGGTATTGATAGATAATATCAAGAACAAAATAGAAATTTTTTTCTTATTTGAAGGTCGAACATTATCTGTTCTTGGTAGTACACAATTAACAATTGATCCAGATTTACCATTAGCTCATGATCTTCGTCGATGGTATCTTGAAGAAGGAATGAATATTGAAATGACAGATCTTACAGCTCAATCAACTAATCAAGAAACTAGTAAATTTTCTATTAATAATTTTTACGACTATTATAAAAATATGAAAAAAGCTACTTGGTAGTATTTACACACTCAATAGTTAAGAGCGACAGATCTTATAAAGTTCATCTAGATGTATAGATTTGTATTTGAGTAAATCATGAGAGAAAAGACAACAAAATATAACTGTATACTGATTTAATTAGTTCCATGGAAAACATTAGCTCAAGTAACTGAATATGGAACAAATGTCTCATCAACTGGTAATGGTGAACTCTGTCGAGTTAAAGGTGTATGTGTACATGTACGACATGATCCTGTTTATAAAGTAAAATAATAAATGAATGATTTATATTTAGAGAAGAATAAAATATATTTATATTTTAGGCTTGTACTCGTATTGATTGTAAAAAGAAATTACAAGAAAATAATGATGGAACATATTATTGTTCAAAATGTGATTTACATTATGAAGATTATAAATTACTTTATATGGCAAGTGTATGTTTGTATTTAATTTGAAAGATATTTTTTCAAAATATAAAATTTTTTCTTAGATTCTTTTATCGGATTCAACTGGTTATCAATGGGTTAATTTTTTTGAAAAAGAAAGTGAAATTTTATTTGGTTTTCCAGCTGAACAATTTCCAATTGGAAAAACAAAAGATGATGAAGATAAAGCTTATCAAAAATTAATAAGTATATGTGGAGAAGAAAAATTATTTCTTATTCGAGTTAAATCAACTCGTTATAATGTAAGTTTAAATTACAAAAAAAGAAGAAGAAATTAATATATATATTTAGAATTTAGAATCATGATCGACTTCAATTTACATGTGTAGGCGTTGAATCTGTTGATGCTCATCTTATGTGTCGTTTATATCTCGAAGATATTGGTAGAATGTGTCGTCTTTCATCGAATTAGATATTTTTTTGTTGAATAAATATTATTTCTTTATTAGATAGATATTTATGCCTATTTTGTTTCTTTTGTAATAATAGCAGTAACAACAACAACTGTGTAGCTCATTAATGAAATTTGATATTGAATAAAAATTATCTTTTGTTCTTAATAACATATTGTATTTATATTTTCTTTCATCTAAACTATGCATACATTCTTCAGTAATTGTGTTTCATATGAATTCTAAAAATAAAATATATAATCATCGTACTGAGATTTTCCATAATTCAAACATTTGATATTACTCTAACCTAGGTCATTTTTTTGTTATTTCGTGATTTTTGGAATCGTTTAGTATCTCTTATGAATCAACATATATATATTGTTGAATATAAAAAGAAATTTTTGTTTGTTTTTATTATCATTACAAGTTTTTCGTATGTGACAAACATATAAGAAGAAAAGTAAATGAGTTCATCTAGTGCTCTTTTATTTACTTTCTCACTAGTAAATTGAATAAAACGTTTTACAGTACTATAATAACAATTGGATGGAAGTGGAACATCAGAAGATGATGATGATTTGGTCTTGTACCTCCTATCCTTCAATTATGTAACGTACTCGAAATACTGCTTCGAATAAAATATCAGAAGAAATAATAAGAATGGAATTAAAAACTTCTATTATTTGCTTATTTTTTACCAAAATTAAGGAGATTGTGGGCATTACGGATCAATTATCTCATAAATATACGGTAAAAGAACAGTTTTTTCTTCAGGTACAAAAAAGTGCAAAACGATGATCCCTTTGTGGTTTTTATGAGATATTAAACATTGCAACTATAAATATTCTATCGTGTGAAAAGCAAGAAATCCTTCGGGAAATCAAAATAAAAGATATCAACGTCGAGTATGAAGATTAAGCTTAACATATTATATCTTTTAGATTCTCGACCAAAACCCTCGAAATTTCTAAATAGAGATATTTAATATATGACACTTCTAGGAGCAAAAAAAACTCAACTAAATGGTCTAAATAGAAGAAAATATTAAATTAATAATTTTTTTATCAGAACGAGTATGGAGATAGTTAGTCGTACTATGTCTCTGATACGAAAAATTTCTATATGAAAACATATGTTGTCAATATAGTACTTAGAAAACTGCTGATATTATTAGGGTCAAATTTAATAAATGATTATATATAAGTACTTTCACTGTAGGGCAAAGTTTTCAAGTTCCATACTTAATATCTATTTGATTATTATTGTAGTTGATTACGATAGCGAGGATTTTCATCCTTATAATCATAGTCAACTGTCACGAATAGCTATAATCATTGTATGACTATCTATCTCATCACGATTGACGAGAGGTATAAATAAGCATTAAACTTCAACATCTCGTGTTACTGATGAATTAAAAAGAAATTTTTTTGTTGTTAGGTTACTAAAATATAAAATATTTTGAATTAACATCGACCTATATATTTCTTGTTGTGTTTCATTTAATATTAATCTTTCAAATACATTGTATACAAACGATGGAAGTGAAGAAGATTTAATGTAATTATTGTTTTTTTGTTGTTGCATACTTTTTAATGTTTGATAAGAAACAATTTCTTTCTTACTTCATTTTAAAATCTATATAATGGTCTGAGCGCGAACGCAGAGACGCTGCTAACAAATTGACCTCTCTCTTCGCCCCGATGTGGAGCGAAAGCAGGATTTAGTTTATAGCGTAGTGCAATGCCAAAACCTCGTCCTGGATGTTCAGTATTAATGATCACTGAGACGATCAGAGGAAAGTAAGTATGAGTTTGTTTTTTTCTTTTCATTCCATTTATATACGTTGTTAAATGGCGAAACACGGCGATGAATGAATAGAAGGCATATATATAAGAAAGAACAAATTTTATGATGACTCATCGATTTGCAGTCAGAATGAATCATATGATTCAATACAACATAGAGAGAAAAATTTTCATTTCTAATATAAATACTTGAGAAAAAAAAATGTTTGAAGATGTATTCTTCTTATTCATATGAAAAGAATGTTATTTCTATTTTCGTCCTATATTAAATAAAAGATAAACGTATTGTCTTAGTTGAAGATTGAATAATATGCATTAAAAAAAAAAACGTTTTATAAAACGAAAGAATTTGATTCATTGAATAAAAAAATACTAGTTAATTATTAAA
>CAJNOI010000094.1:322187-341374 GCA_905250115.1 Adineta steineri
ACAGACCTAAGCGTTGCTTGGAGAAAACTAGAGTGTGGGTGAGTGTGTGTATGAGAAAGAAAAGCAACACTCACATCCATACCCACGACTCCTTTTGCCAGTCAAAGTGGTTGATATTTTTACCAGTTTAAAACAGTAAAGTAATCTGCAAACAACAGCTTCTGAAGGGTGTTCGAACAAGAAGTCGTACGTCGTCTCTCAGTTTGCTGAAGAATGCATATAAGTACAAGATGCAACTTCAGTTACGTATTGTGTTTGCTACTACAAGGTAAAAACGAGTTTCGCTTCTGCAGTAAAATAATACGCTGATTTTTATTCAGCTATAATGTTTTTTTCACGAAACCTTGATAAGCTCTGCTTTTAGGCTGTAGTAACAGATTCTCAGTCAGACCATTGGGACACAATGCTAAGTTTCTAAAGCATATTCGCTCAACCATATTACTAATAGTAGATATATACCTAAATATCGATGGTGGATTTTTTTTCAGGTGCGCGCATGTATGCTGATATGAGGATGGAAAGAACTAGTCTCTGTTCGCTCGAAAAATGGATGTCGGAAAAGAAAATTAGCAAAGTATATTGAGATCTGAAGTTGCATGTTCATTAGTATTTATACTCCCAAATACAATAATATCCATCTTCAGGGTGTGGGCATGGATATTATATTACTCCTATACATACATCACACCCACATTCACACCAACACCCTCACCCAAACTCACACCCTTTTTCACGGCTTTTGCCCAAAAAAAGGAAGAAAAGAATTTACAAGGGGTGGCGATCGCCAAATCGCCAACCGTTGCGTCCGCCACTGCTCCCTATCAACTTCCACGCCCACATTCACATCCACACTCACAACGACCCCGTCCTTGAGATAGTTCGAATTAAAAGATTAAACTATTTTTGCTTATGTAAGTGCAGATTTGAGTTGACTTACTTTCGCGATATGTCGCAAATTACTGGACTCGATTTTTGAACTTTTTCGTCAAAATAAAATTTAAATTCTATCTCTTCTATGTCACTCATGAAACCTCGCATATTTCAGCATTGTGTCGGTCAACTGTGCAATTTTTAACAGCTCTGGGAACACTACCAATAGTTATGAGAATTGGGTGTGGGTGTGGTGAGGGTGCAGATGTATCTTTTCTTTACTTATACCCATACTATCCCACTCACACCCCACGCTCACACCCACTCGGCTTATTTGTATATTATGTTTCTATAGCAGCATGTTTGTGTCACTAAAATCATCCCATAGTTACTATTCGCATATAATCATATGACTCAAAAGAATGACAGAAGGAAACGAAAAAAAATTTGAACCAACCACACATCCACAAAAAAACAGAAATATAGATTGATCGTTACAGCTATAACCTATATTTTGCATTAAATTTTGTACTTGTTTAAATGTTTTCTTTCAAATAAATTATAGATAAAATAAAATGGAAGACCAATTTGTATATCGCGGTCGATTTAATCATATAGGAGATCGTAAATTAAATTCAACACGTTTATTTTTTAGTTCAACATTTACTGGTAAGATGTTAGAAAACAGTATTCGAATATAATAAGTCACTTGTTATTCTTAGATACAACAGATGAACGAAATGGACTTATTGAACATGTCTATCCTCGATTACGTGAATACTGTCTGACTAAATACAAGATACAATTTCAGGTAATTTCATACCAAAAATTTCATTTTAAACCTAATATATAAATAGTATTCGGATATGCGTTGGGGTATTCAATCAGAAGCATCAGATACTCATCAAACGGTTGACATGTGTTTACAAGAACTCGATAATTGTTGTCGGTTATCTATGGCTACTAATTGTGTGGTAAGATTATTTTGTCATTTTTCTTGTATTCTTTAATATATTCTTTGCTATTTAAAGATTTTATTAAGTCATCGATATGGTAGTCGTTTTGCTCCTGCATGTATACCTTCACGCATATTTCAGCATCTTTTATCAAAAACTGAAGATAAAACTCTTTTAACTGAAATGTATCGATTAGATGAAAATTATCTTGATCAAAAATATTTTCTTCAACCAATCGAAAAAGATAATAAAGAAAAATGGAATGAATCAGAAAAAAAATTACAAATTATTCTACGAAAAGCAGCTGATCGATGTTATGAACAAAATCTAATAACAAAAGATGAACGAGATGAGTTTCATATATCAGGTTTAACAAAAATAAAATTACATACATATATATCACATTTTGATTTAATATTTTAGTAACAGCACAAGAAATTTATCGTGCATTATCAAATAATAAACATGAACCTCGACGAATACTTTGTTTTTTTCGAGAATTAGTTGATATTGATGAACTTAATTCAAAATTTCATGATAATGAAGATAAAACTGAATCAAAACAATTACTTAATGATATTAAAAATTTACTTCAACAATCAGTTGATTCATCAGAAATCTATACATATAAAGTAAATAAGAATTTATTTTTCTATAAATCTATTCTTTTTTTTCAAATAGTTACAATGGAAAGATGAAAATGATCGAAAAAAATATTTATCGAAATTTTTCGATGATTTTTATCAAGCAGTTCAATTACAAATTGATTTTCATATGGAACAAAATAAAAGTAAACAAGGAAATGTATTATATAATCAAATCGTAGAACATGCTATTCAATGTAACTCATTAGTACAACGATTCTATGATCGACCGGATGTTTTTGAACAAGTAAAGCATATTTATTAATTAACATTATCAATGTATTATATATATAGATTAAAACATATATTACATCCTCAATAAATTATCCTTGTGTTTTACTTGGAAAGTCAGGTACTGGAAAGTCATCAATTATGGCACAACTTGTTAATGAAGTAAGAGAAACCATCTTGAGGGTGTGGGTGTGAGTGAACGCAAGATAAGAGAACAAAGACACTCATCCACATCCTCAAGAATATATTGTATTTCGCGATGTTAAACATTCTTGAATAAATTCATAATTTCTAGATTCCAAGTTGGTATTCACAGCCGAATAATGTATCTGTTATTGTACGTTTTTTGGGTGCAACTCCTTCATCGAGTGATATTCGTCGACCGTTGATATCTATTATTGAACAAATTTGTATGATTTATCATTTGAATATTCCATCACATTTTGATAATGTCAAAGAAATCTTTGAAAATGTTTTATTACGTATACCAAAAGATGAAAATCTTATTCTTCTTCTTGATTCACTTGATCAACTTCAAACTGTTGATTTAATTGATTTGTCAAAATGGTTACCAGAAAAATTTCCATTATCATCATCAAATGTTAAATGTATATTTTCAACAATTTCTGATATTGAAGTTAAAATCGAAATAAAAAAAGAAAAAATTGATATTTATAAACAATTAAAATCTATTTATAAGGATGGTTTACAAGAAATAGAAATTAAACCATTTGATGAAAATACTGCTCAAGAAGTATTACATTCTTGGCTTAAACAAGACCGACGTTGTTTAACAACTATACAACATGGCTGGCTTAAACCAAAATTCACTCAACGACATCAAATCGATCCACTTTTTCTTTCACTTCTCTATGATCAAACATTAACATGGCATTCATACGATGAAATTCCTGATAAAACATTTTCAGATATACAACTTACAGGTGATGCAATTGATTATTTATATGATCAGTTATGTATGAAACATGGTGAAATTTTGTTCCGACGTTCAATGATTTATCTTCAATTATCTGGTGGATTAAGTGAAGTTGAAATCGAAGATATTCTTTCATTAGATGATGATGTTTTACAATCAGTTTTTGTTCATTATTTACCACCACGAGAATCATTTCGATTACCATCAAATTTATGGATTCGTATTCGAAATGATATGCATAAATATTTAGTAGAAAAAGATATTGATAATGTTCCATGTGTTTATTTGTAAGTTAAGAAAGGAAAAAGAAGTTTTGTTTCTCTTCAGTCCTATAATTTAACTCATGAAGATTTTCTCGTGTAGTACTTGATGATCATAACTAACTTAGGATGACCCATATCATTCGAGGGCAGGATTTTCTTCGTAGGTGTGTCTAATAAATATCAGATGGCGAAATCCGTTCGAAATTCTGTTGTTGAGAACGTTCTGGTTAGAATAGAAAATGTATGACACATATGATGGATTTTTTTATGTTCGAACTTCTCTATTAATTTCGTTATAACTAATATTGAAATTTGTTTTAGTTATCATCGAGCTTTTCAAAAGTATGAACCACGGCTTGATAGATATAGAAGATGTCTTACAGAAAAATCGATATTAGAAGAAATTCGTCTTGAATATTTTGCTAATCAATATAAAACAACATTTGATATGAGCTATTCACCAAAATTAATGAAAAAATATGATATTTTAACAACAATAATCCCAGTCAATCGTTGTTTAACTCAACAACAATCATTAGAAGATAAAAATAAGAAACAATATAATCTTCGACGTCTTCATCAGTTATATCTTAATATAAGCCATTATGCTTGTGGTCATCATTTAACTTTATTTAATTTAGATTTTCTCTCAGTATTACTTCTTTGTGGAGAATATAAAATTACTGATTTCTTAGATGAATTTACAATGATGAATTCTCAAATAATTGGTGAAACAATTTTTTTTTTTAAACAATTTGAAATATTATTAAATATATTAAATCAATATCCAAATAATCTTACATTTGAATTAGTTTATCGTTTATTTCCATTTCGAAATCAATTGTATGATTTATTATATAATTTACTTGAACAATGTTTAATTGTTTGTCCACTCTTATTAATTACAGATGGTGAACGACAACAATATTTAATGAAATGTTCATTATCATCAAATATAATCTATCCTGAAATTTCACGACATTCTTTGATTATTATAACTGATGATAATAAATTTTATCAATTGACTAGCCGTTATAGAACAACAGTGAATGAATTTGATATTATATATAAAAAAAAAGTAAGACAAGAAAAACTAGTATCAGGTTTACATTCTTTTCGATATATCTGTTGTCTGACATCGAATCGTGAAATGATATCGATGAATACTTCAACAAAAGAATTAACTATGCAGATTCCATGTAATCATTTAATTTCATTTATTGGATATAAAAAAGTTCTTATTATTTCATCATCGAATCATAGTTTACAAATATGGAATTGTGCAGAGAATAGTTTATTATCAGAATATGATTTTAATGATGATATTATTGAAGATTATATATATAAAAAAAAGTTTTAAAAGTAAATTTAAAATTAAGTCAAACTATATGTTATTTTTCAATTGATGATAATTATCAAATTCAACTAATTCGAACTATTAATAAACATATAAATAATTATCAGCATCGTATTTCTCTCTATATATCTGTAGAATTTTATTATTCATTGAATAGTTCAAAAGCTTCATTAGTTATCTATTATGATAAGAATCCAAATGAAATTTATAATGATATTGATTTTCTTCCTCTACCAAAATCTGTTATTTATCTTTCAAATAGTCATTCAATTGCATGGTTAACGGATACCTCTGTAATGATATTTAATCCATTATATACAAAGAAGATGATTTAACCATTTTGTCTCATTCCATCGGCTGATACAATTCAATATGATTTAATTCATGATAATTATAGTTCTGTGGCTTTTAGTGGTGGCTTAGGAAATCTTCTAGGTTAGTTTTATTTTATCTAAATATAAATCTTAGCTTTGGCTTTCATTGAAATGAACTGATTTAGTTAAATCAAATAGAATGAATAAAAAAATCTAAAGAAATTATTTCATAACTCATTATGACTATGTTAGATAACTCTCGGTAATAATATATCAACAGGAGGGCTTACTGTCTTTTCACGAACTGTAATAACACAAGATCAGTGTAAAATGCATGGAACAGAGTAATCTAATATTATCAGAATAAGCATATTATAGTCTAAACCCCTCAATATAGTTGCCAGAAGAATGTGCTCAATTGTCTAGAATACCTTCGGAAAGTAGAATCCAGTAAAGTATAAAAACCTTAAAGAATAAATATCCTCCGGAATTTTTAGATTTAGATAAGAATGAAAGACGTTAACTCATATAAAATCTATTACATTTCGATTTCACATCACAGATGCCTATAGCGGAGCTGCTACGGCGGTGACGGCACTTAATTTCTCTTTATCATCGCAGCGCAGAGCGGCAGCGGCTGATTTTAAACTGCATGGTTATCTCTGCTTCACATTTTTCATCTTTAAATTCTTCGAAGAAAATGTAGAGGATCATTTATTTTTTTTCTAGCTTGTATTATTAAAGCAAAAGGTATTGTTGATATTTATGATTGGTATTATAACAAAAAAGAACAAAAATATGTTTCTCATCATTTAACTCATGTTCAACTCGATATCAATATTGATTATTGTGTTTTCGATGCAGGTATGTAATTTAACATGAAAAAATGTGTTTCTCGTATCTTATAATAAAGAACATCCCGATGGTATTACATTGTATTGTTCGGATGGAAAACATCTTTATAAATATAATGCTACAATGTTATCTTGTCTTACTGCGTCTAAACATTTGGTTCCATCCGAGATAATTCTTCAAAAACCAAATATACAATTAGATCAATTTTTAACATATATAGACAATGATCAGTAAGTGAAAATAATATTTGATATAATAATTTAAAATGGATTCATTTTTTTGTTAAGGAATCTAAAAGTTTTTACATTAAATGATAATTATAAACTTGATTTTCATCTTTCCATTCAATCAATAAAACAATATTATTTTACTAAAATCTCATCACATATTTTAGTTATCAGTAGAAAAAATCTTTTATCAATTTATTCATTAAAAACATCGAAATTATTATGGATAACAAATGAATTCGAACATCGAAAACTTCAAATTCATTCACGTCAATCATCATTTATTCTTATGTGTCCACAAACAAAACAAATTTTTGAAATCGATACAAAATTATTTCAAATCAAAATTCTTATTCAATTACCTATTGGTTGTCTTACAAGTACACTTATTTCAGAAGATCGATTATTTATATTATCAAAAGATCAAATGAATTTAATAGAATTTAATTTAATTAATCAAACTTTAATATTTCAATCATCTATTCAATTAAATTCAAGTAAAATCATTCACATGGATTCAGTATATGATTATCTTGTTTTTCATACCTATAACAATCAAATTTATCTTTGGAAAAAACACAATGAAGGATTAAAACAATTAGAAGAAACTTCTCATTTAATAATCAAAGATGATCAACTTGTTCTTGCATGTACTGATAATAAGAAAATCATTTTATATGATTTAAAAGTAAAATCACGTCAAATTGCTCGATTAGATGATGATGCTGGTGAATGTGAAGTACTTTGTTTAAGTAATATAAATAAAAGTGATAATGAACAATATCTTTTTATTATTTGTTCTGATCGATTGTTACGAATGTATCGTGTTTCAAATGGTGAACAAGTTGTGAAATTATTTATTAATAAAGATTTATATCCATTTATTGGAATCTTAAATGATCATTTATTACTTAAAGTTGCTAATCGTTTATGTATTATTAAAATCATGGATCGAAAGTCTTTACCACCAAGGTAAAACTTATTTTGTTAAAGAAAAAAAATGATAATTTTGAATAAACTATTTTAGATTATCTGATATCAAATGTTCCCTTTTCGAACAAAAGGCATGGTTAAACTGTCATGATCTTCATTTCGTCTGATTAAATATTTTTATATTTTTAACGAACTTTAAAGAAAGTTATTTTAAATAAAATTATTCTTTCCTGTAGAATCGTATCTCATTACATTAGTTAGAATAAAATAGCGATTGCATAAATGTATATTGCTTCATCTATTCCTGTGCTTTTAAGTTCGTACGTTCTACATTCGATATGGTTCATCATCAACTATTTCATGAATATAAGAAGACTTCGTATGAATAGATCGAAGAACTTGATTGTTGAACATTAATAATGAAAGAAACAGAAGCTTTTTCAAAATTTAAAATTTTTAAAGAGTTTTACTATTAATAGAAGAGTGGAAATTCTTGAGCGAAAACACTCAACATATTCGGATCAAAACAAAGCTTTCAACAAAAGACTAATAAATTTAAAATATGACATATTGATAGCTTACCTCGGCACAGATATATTCAATGTTTAAGTTATGTATTATTAAGATGCAGAAGCGTGTTAATAAATGAATTATTCGCATCAACCTCCTAACATAGTTATTATACTGCTAAGACGGAAATTTCTGAAATCTTGGTAAGATTTATTGACACTCTTTAGACTTGCATAGTTATGACTCCTGAAGTCTAGAAGTATTAGATCTGAAAAGAGCTAATACTGTTTTTTTGTAGTTGGTGTGGGTGTGTATGAGGAAGAAACGTTACAGTCACACCCACACCCAAATACTCCCATGTTGTCGGTCTATCGTTCGGACCTGGTCTCGGCGGGGAATGTCTGCTGATGAAAATGTAACACAGAGCCCCACTTCGGATCAGTTACGAATGCTTTGACTAATAAATATTTAAGAGACACTTCTTGATCTCCTTAATTTTTATCTGAAAACCATCTTGGAGGTGGGTGTGGGTGTTCTTCACATACACTTTAATAAATTAAGAAAAAAAATAGATGAAATATCCGTTAATCCTCTAAACCTTTTATTAATATTCAAAAGAATCGAGAAGAACGACATAATGATCTCTCGGTTGAAGAAGACGAAGAAAATGAAATTGAATTCCAGTGGGGAATCTGTTTGTAAAAAACTGCTTAAATAAATATTTTATGTATTTTCGACATGAAGTTTTTGTTATTCTTAATAATAAAATCGTTGAATTTAATGAAAAAAAAGAAGTGAAATAATTAAATTCGAAAATAATGAAAATCTAATTGATATTCATCAAAAGGTTTTGTTTTTAATTTCAATAAAGAAATGATTTTCACAATTGTTTGAGATCAATTTTTCTTATAAGATTTGTTCTGTTCTACCAGATGTTTGTTTCTTTTTTCGAAGACATATTTATCTTGAGGGTGGGTGGAGTGTAGGTGTGGGTGTGAATATAAGAAAAATTCAGCATCGAAACCTTCACTCCACACCCACGTGCTAACGCTCATTACACCCGCCCACACTCACACCCCCATTCACATCCACCCACACCCACACTCACACCCACACCCACACCCATCCACACCCACACCCACACCCACACACCCACACCCACCTACACCCACTCTCCCACTCACATCCACATCCACATCCACCCACACTCACACCTACACTCACACCCACCCACCCACATCCACACTCACCCACATCCACACCCACATCCACACCCACACCCACATCCACACCCACATCCACCCACTCACACTCACACCCATCCACACCCTAGTTTTTCATATATTTTGCTGTACTGAAAAGAAAATTTTGTTCAGTTACAAAAGACGCTTACTTAATATGAAGCTTTCTAGCACAAGGAATAAGTTTAAATATTAGATTATTCATTGCTTCTCTCAGTTCAAGTCATGCCTCAACTCGATCTTAAAATGAATATATTCAACTACTTTTGATTTCGCCTGATATTTTTTTATTATGATTATATGAATTTTATTGCTAAGCAAGTAGGAAGAAATAAAGAACACAAGAAGTAAAGAACTGCTACAAACATTATGATTGACTAATCACAATATATTTATTTATGATATTTCGACAACATCGATTGTCATCATCAGAATAAATACAATAACTTTTTTAACACGTATTTGATAGATAATGTGAGACGTATATAATTGTGAACATGTGTTCGTGTGTGGGTGTGGGTGTGGGTGTGGGTGGGGTGTGGGTGTGGGTGTGGGTGGGTGTGGGTGTGGGTGTGGGTGTGAGTATGGGTGCGGGTGTAGGTGTGGGTGTGGGCGTGGGAAGGGTCTTCTTTCTTTAAAGAGAACACCCACACCCACACCCACACCCACCCACACCCACACCCACACCCCACCCTCACCCACACCCACACCCACCCACACCCACACCCACCCACACCCACACCCACACCCACACACACCCACACCCACACCCCACCCTCACCCACACCCACACCCACACCCACCCACACCCACACCCACACCCACACCCTCAAGGTTGTTCGCTGATTACCTATGCGAGGATGTCGATGTGTCATGGTGAGGGTATGGGGGGGGGGGGGGGGGGGGAGGTATATGAGAAAGAAAAGCAACACTCACATCTACACCTACGACTGCTTGTGTCCGCAAAAGTTGTTGGCTTTTTTTATCAGTCTGAAGCAGTAAAGTAATATGTAAACAAAAGTTTCTGAAGAGAGGCCGAGAGCGAAGTCATACACTAGTCGCTTATTTTTCTGAAGAACGCGTAAAAGTACAACGTACAAATTCAGTCACATATTTTACTTGCTGCTGAAAGGTAAGAAAGAATTTTGCTTCTAAAGCAAACTAATACGTCGATTTTTTTCCAACTTCGATGCGCTTGCGTAAATCCTTGATAAGCTGTGCTGTTAGACCGCAGTGGCAGACGCTTAGTCAAAGCATCTGTATGAATGCTAAGTTTTCAAAATATATCTACTAAACCCTGATACTAAAAGCAAATATATATCTTACGAGGAAGGTTCACCAACTTGAAAATCGCTTTTGAGCTGATATTTTGTGCATAAGTAGATACTAGTGGGCCTAGTAAAAGCCTAAAAGGATAGCTGCTAATAGCGCTTTCTCATCGAGTTATAGTTAATTTACTAAAATTTTAGCCTGTATCTTGATATAAGGTTGAAAATCGAATGATCGCAGTTTGGCCTGAATTCTTGTCCATGGATAGTACAACATATAAATAGCATCTCCTCAAAATTTCAGTTCAATCGGATAGTTCCTTCACAGGATAGTATATTTCAAAAAGTGTTCATATTTTATCAATGATATAAGAAACTTCTTTTTTTCTAAAAACTTATTATCTAGTGAAGGAACTATCCGATTGAACTGAAATTTTGAGGAGATGCTATTTATATGTTGTACTATCCATGGACAAGAATTCAGGCCAACTGCGATCATTCGATTTTCATCCTTATATCAAGATATAGGCTAAAATTTCAGTAAATTAACTATAACTCGAAGAGAAAGCGCTATTAGCAGCTATCCTTTTAGGCTTTTACTAGGCCCACTAGTATCTACTTATACACAAAATATCAGCTCAAAGCGATTTTCAAGTTGGTGAACCTTCCTCGTAAGTACTTGGTGGTGGTGGTTTTTGTTGCAGATGCGAGCGTGCATATTGCAATGAGAATATGACGACCTAGTCTCCACTTAGGAAATAGGTACAGAAATAGGAAAGTAATAACGATCTTTCAGATCTAGATTCTCACCTTCATTGATATTTACACTCACAAATACAATAATATCCGAAGCCGCATCAAACTCCTCAAACTTAGTGTGTGAGGATAAAGGTGTTTGGGTGTAAGTGTTCACTTTTTGCACATCCGTACCTATACTTCACATCTAAACTTCTTACCAGTGGGGAAACCTGAAAATCAGTGAGGAGATGGCGGTTTGTTGGAAGGGGCGGTAATCATCATGAAAATTTGATTTTTGACAAGTAGTATAACATTTTTTTAACGGTTTTTGCTGAGAAAAAAGAAAGAAAAGGATTGTCAGAGGGTGGAGGTCGCCGGATCGCGAATTCCTACGTTCGTCACTACCCCTAACCCACTTGCTCATCAAATCCCACCCACGCCCATATATATATACTCTTACCCATACTCGTACTCCACATTCACACCCATACTTTAAAAACGTATTAACAGTACATTTTTTAATGAAACTTCAAGGGTTATCTGGCGCTAACAGTCATTGACGAAGAAAAACACGTGAAACTCCGTTAGAAAACTATTTTTAATGCATTTTTATGGTCCAAAAGATAATATGTGTTTTTTGTTAAATCGTTAATATTGCAAATTTTTTACATGGGATCCGTTAAAAAAATGCGGTTTTCTTTTTGGATGATATACACTCTAATTTACGACCTCGCTCGTCAATACACTCTTCAAATTTTTGAACATTTTTTCACTCCCGTAATGTCTTGTAGAATATAGAACCAAGGTATATATGGCTAGTAGATTTACTGATTGTTATTCTGAAAAACAATCTGGACCAATCAGTGGCTACTGGAAGTATCCACTTGTGTCCTTGAAAGATGCACTAGCCCCCGTTTCGTCAAAAGTTAATGGATTAGATCGGGATATCCAAGAAGCTTATGATCATTGTCATTTCCCATCAGAACATGGCCTTACTAAGGATGAATCGGCTGCTGTATTCTTATACACATCCGAAGCAGGTGAATACAGTTTTTATGCTGTCTTGAACCGAGCACTGCGGGATGAGGAGCGAAGAAAAATAACATCATGGTTCTCCTATCTGAAACTGTTCGACACAGCCTTGGAAAAACTACCTACAGTAAAAGGATGCATTTGGCGTGGCGTACCTCAGAATGTTAGCCAAGATTACGTCGAGGGCACCGTAATAACCTGGTGGAGTGTTAATTCTTGTTCGTCAGTAGTCAAAGTTGTCGAAGACTTCCTAAGCTCCAATGATGACTCCACACTGTTCATGATCGAAGCTGCAAATGGAAAAAAATTGACTGGATACACTACTTACCCCAATGAAAAAGAAGTTTTGTTGAAAATGGGAACGAAACTACATGTAAAGAGCAATGTAATGAAGCATGGCAAATTATACCTTATCCATTTACTGGAAATTGATAATAATAATCAAGTAGGAATACCAGCTACTACGATCGCAGCGCCATCAATATCATCTTCATCGCCAGCCTCAGCTGCTGCTGCAAGTTATTTACAACCAAAACCACTCAACAAAACTATTCACCGTTAGTGTTACATACATTTTCGTTGAAAACACATGAATGATGCTGTGTGTTCCATTAATACTAGATGCCGAAGTCAGATAGTAATTGCATAACTACTGCTATTCAAAACTTTACTGAAATTCATGAGCAGTTACAGTAGTTTCCAAGAATCGACGAACTTTTCTATTTTTCTTTCTGATAAGAACAGGAAAATTTTATTGAGGATAGGATTAATTCATTACACTTATATAATTCTTTGCATAGTCCGTCCAGAAAGTCCGTAAGCGCGGGTATTTTCCTACTAACTCCTGATAAAAACAAGATAAAAACCTGGGTGGGTGCGGATGCGAATGCATTTATGATAAATATTCACACTAATACTCACTCTACCTCACCGCCTAACAGTTACTGACTATGGATGGATCGGTCATGCTCCGACAACAGCTCATTGTATATGTTATTACTGATCAGTGTACATCCATCGATTTTCCCTCATACTTCCAGTTTTTTGTCTTCATTTTTCGAAATTTACGGAAAGTGGAGAATTGTAGTACGGAAGGGAATTTTCTAATGAAACAAATATTTGATAAAGTTTGACCTAAGGTTCTTGAGGCTGAAAAATCTGATTCGCAAGATCAATTATTCAAACTTATAAATCTCAAAATTCCACGACAAGGGTGATATTTTTTGAAAGTAATGACATTCTATATGAAAATAAGGAACTAAGGATAGAAATGAAGATCTAAGTATAGGAATAGAGAAGTCAAATGTAAAAAAACCTACGCTTGCGATATTTATAGAAATAAACTTCAATCAAGTCAGCAGATCCAGACTAAATGTGCTGCGTGGGCTGCTGTAGAATCAGGCAGAACCATTTTTTGGTAGCAGGGAAAAGAAGTTTGAGAAGAGTGGTATTTTCAGTGTAGGTGTAAATATTAACATCATATCACACCCATACTCGTCTTCTTACGGCTATCGGTGGCTAACAGAATATGTTACTAGTTACATTAGGAGATGTTGTCGATCGAGTCTCAAATTTATTTGATGGAGTTGACGGAAAAATATGAGTAGTTAAAGAAAATATAAAGAATCCAACAGACAGTTTAACTCAAAACAAATCCGCTTCGATTCAATTGTCTATGATGCAATTCGACTTGAATCTGTCGCTTGATCATGTGCTTAATGAAAGGCTTCGTTTCGAGAAATGTCAATTACTAAAACCGTAGTTCTTTTACTTGAGCTTTTTTTAACACCGTTACATCTAGCTTCATCTCGCGCCCAAATCGTTTGGAGTGGCATGCAGGGTATGAACTTATGATCAAAATATTCCACTGGACCTAAATTCGTATTTATGTAATACAAATTGAAACCGTTCTCTCATAATATATTCCTAGAATGTGTAAGGGTGCTTGATTATCTTGAAGGTGTGAGTCTAGTTTCATGTTTCAACGCACACCCACACACTCTGAAAAGAGGCCATAGTACTGTTTTAATGTTCCCGAGACATTGCATTATTATGGTACTCTAGAAAAAGCTGTGGTCTCCTAGAGAAAGACAAGAAAAACTGATTTTGAAATTTTTTTTGAAAATCTGGACAGACGCAGACCTTAATAATAATAATTTATTATGAAAAAATAAAATATTTTCACTGCTCCTATTATTAAATAAAAATATCGGAATCTATCAGGCTATATGTGTTGTGTAAAATACAAACATACGTTTACCAAAACCATATCTTAGGATAAGAGCAACGAAAATATTAGAAACTTTTACGATAAACTACTCTGATCCAAGTTGGTCTCTATACAAAGTTTCATATTGAAATTAGAAACTCAGTTTTTCTAGAGTTCTTGACGATGCTACGATATTGTGTTACAAAATCCGTAAAAATGTATTATCTCGGTAGCAATAAGGTGTTACCATAGTCCCTTTTCAGGCTATTCGTGCTCATCAGAAACTACATAATGAGCATAGTCTCGACTCAAAAGTATTTCGTTAGCTAGCGATCTTGTGTCGTAAATGTCCCGGAATAATGAACGCTGCTTATAACTTCTGATCAATTTATCCGTTATTTATCAAGTGTTTTTAGCAATGGCTTCGTCGTCTTCAAAACAAGAATACGGTATAATCATTCTGGGTAATTCGGGCGTAGGGAAGAGCTTCCTAGCCAATACTTTACTCGGTCGAGAAGCGTTCGATAATCGAGTTTCGGCTCGCGCAGTGACAACCGACACCGAGTTTGAAGAGATCACTATGGGAAACGCAAGTTACGCCATTTTCAACATTCCAGGCCTCATTGAAGCTAATCAAGAGCGCATTGATAAGAACAAGCGCGAGATTGACAAAGCCTTCCTTGAGTGCCCAAAATCAATCATCTTCTATGTGTTTGGACAGCAAAATGGTCGGATTCGAGATGAGGACGTTGTTGCTTTCAATGCACTTAACAGCGCCTACCCATTCAAGCTCGAATCACTCGTGCTCATTGTCAATGGACTAGCAAAAGACCGACCTAAAGATTATGAAGGTGAAGTCATTGTCATGCTAGAAGAGCTTATCAATGTACCGTGCCAGAATCTATGTGTTCTCGATATGATAGATAAGAACAACCAACATGAGAAAGAAAACTTGAAGAACAAACTACTTCAAGTCATGGTCGAACGAATGCCGAATGATCACATCAAAGAGCATGATATCGAGCTACAAAAAGAAGAGGTTCGTAAAGCAAAAGATGAAATCAAGAAATTGCAAGAGACTTTTCAGCAAAACAAAGAAATGTACGAATATAAAATCAAGGAGCAACAAAGAAAGTACGAGGAAACGTTTGCTCAGATTAGAAAAGACAATGAACAGATGCGACGCCTCATCGAGCGACAAGCGGAAGATCAACGACGACGAGATGCTGAGCACGAAAAATTAAACCAGCAACTAATGGAAGAAAAGAAACGCACCGATAAGCTAGAAAAAGAGGTGAAAGACGAACGAGAAAAAAGGGAGAAAGCCGAACGAGAAAGAAAGGAGCAAGCTGATCGAGAAGCAAAGGAGAAAGCTGATCGAGAAGCACAGGAGCAAGCTGATCGAGAAGCAAGGGAACAAGCTGACCGAGCGCGTAAGTCTTTCTTAATGATTACAGAAAAAATGTTTCAAGGTTTTTTGTCGTTCGGGCAGACTTTAGAGATGCCAATGTCTAGAGAAGAAAATCATATAGTTCATCACATATACTTAAGACTTTTGGTCGAATAATAGTTCTAGTCACTCTAGTCACGATTTTCTTGAGTAGCATCTAGAATTTATATCCTATATCCAAGTGCCCAGATAAAAATAGAAAAAACTGAATCCTTGAAAAGTATTCTTTATTTCATGCCTTTACAAGCACACATCCACCTTTATTCCTTACTAGTTTAAAATTCTCATAATTAAAAAATGTTGATGGTTCCCAAATTTCTGAATATCTTGAATTCAACAATGCTGAAAATTTCAGAAACTAGTTATTCCAAAAGTTTCCATTGTTGTACAGCAGGAATTCTTTGTTCAATTTAGGAAAATTCGAATGTTTCGAAGATTCTAAATTCGAGAAATGTTCAAATCTATGGTATGTTAAATTGAGACGATGAGGAAAGTTCTTTAATATCAACTTTTCAATAGTTCCCATTATCTACATTCTGTAAACGAGAATAATTTTCTTCTTGATTGGTCATATGGTCCACTACTGAGATAATTTCGAGTTTACTAGGATCCTCTGAATCGACTTTTTATAGAACCATTGTCTGCGTTCTGTATTATTTGGTGACTGCCTGATATTTTCATTTAGAACTTCAAGAATTTGCTGCACCTGGTACGTACAACGAACTTGGTCGAAATTATTTATTTCTCCAATCGTCACTAATCATCGAAGCATTTTCAAATGTTTATTTCTAACAAAACAGAGTAGACGAATACAAATTTTGTCATGAGTAATCATATATTCTATGATTTGTTCATAGTTAATTGTAACAAACTTGCATTGATAGAGAGAAAAATAATTGAATCGAATCTTGAAGGTCGTCCTATGGATTATTCTGCTGCTTAACAACATTCAACTGTTAAGACAATTTCAACGATTTTTTTCGTAAGAAACAAAGTTTTGGAATAGAACTTTTGTGCCAAGTGCCGTAAATGTCGTTATGATTATTCATTTTTCATACGTTCTTGAATCAATAGATGATGTTCACACCTTTGTTTTGGAATCAAAGAAAAATAAACGAACAGAATCCTGATTCAATTGATTCATTTTATATGCTATTAACTTTATGCTTGAAAGTTCAGTAATTTTACTTTGGCTTAATTTACATACATGAATATGATTATTGGCATTTTTCTAATAATTCATGTTTCATGTGAGAATATCGGCGAGCCACCCGATTGAAATATGTACATTATCGTCGACAAAATAGATCGACAGAACCTACTGGTGATGATGATTATTCAATTAATCAATGATTTACAAATCGTTTACCGTTTACGAATCACTGGTTTCATGTCTGTAAAATAGATGAACAAAATCTTCAAGACCAATGGAAAATGGTCATACATTTAATATGTGATTTTTATTCTTGAATAGTAAGCATTATGGTATTCGCGGGCGACCGAAATTAATGAGTCACATTATTGGGTATGGATAATTCTTTTTTCATGTGACTGTTGATCGCCCTCATAACTCGAAAATTACGCATCGATATTAATAAAATAACTGAAAAGTGTCTCTCCAATAAAAATCATTTTATTTCCATGTAATCATTGAAGAACTCGATGATTCGCCTTATCTGATGCAAAATGAGTTGAATAGAGGAATATGATCATTATAAAAATTACGATCAGTCATTTATTGCATCATCCTCCAAATGTGGATATGTTCTAAGCCTTTATTTCGATGTACACCACATCACTGAATAAAAGTATTGGAAACAGGATGATTACAAAATAGTTATTGATGTATCACAACATCTCTTTTGACAAAATAATGCAAATGTTTGATTTTATAGTTTACGAAATAAGTGTATAAATTTCTCGTAAACTTCATTCGTTAATCTTGTGATTATTGATCAAGTTATTGCTTTGCAACTTTTATTTTAAACATAAGTGAAAATAAATGAATAACATCTTTGGCGAGTAATGATTCAATTATTATAAGATGTGTGATCAGTTATATGAACCGCATGCTTCTGTATGAAAGTCCTGGTGTAGTTAAATAAAACACCGCTCATGATTATTCATGAATTATGCATCGTTAATCCACATTATGAATTGGTAATCTCCTTTCTTAAAACGAGAACGTTAGATGAACGCAATATTGGTGAATCTAATTTATTTGGGGCGTGATCTTCGATAAACTTAGCAATTCATCTTCTTTAATTAGGATATCGAAAAAATATATGAATAAAATCTTGATTAGATTGTTCCACTGTGATGTGTGCTCATCAAACAGTAAAATTTGCTTCAACTTTGTAAGTGTTATGAAAACATAGATAAATAAAATCATCATAATACGTTCGTTCATCTATATCATGAAATTTCTATCATTTGAGACATTTGAAAGCTAAGCTTCCGAGGAATTGATATTGAAGAACGCAACGTGTTTCATCTTTATTCATTGACCATGAAACATTCAATCAATTCACTAAATTCCTAATAAGAGTTCAAAGAAACTAAAAATAACCGGACTAAGTCATTTTGCCAAACGTAGTTATTATTCTTTTGTCGTGTGACTAATCATCAGTTTCAATCAGCACATAGTTTGATTCAAAATGAATAAAATGAGTGAAAATGTTCTTTAGGTTGATTAGTTTAACATTTGATGCTTGATTAGTCTGATACTTTTCAAATCTTGCTTTCTCGAGTGGGATAGGCGAACACATTAATGATCATAGCTATTCATTCGCCTCGTGACGTGAAATCATACTACAAAAATCTAAAGAACTGTAACACAGTTCGTAAAAATAATGAGCACAAGATTGGTTCAGAATATTTGACTACTATGCAATCTCTAAGTTAATAATGAACTCGTAGGTATCGTTTCCGCATCTCGAAATATAACTGATCAGAATCTTGCAACCTGTTGTTGGTGTTCCCTTGGCATGTGATGTTGGGTGATGTGACCGGGTCGAAACGTTTGCTTCGAAGTGAGGAAAAGAGGTGAAAAGAAGTGTTATGTGAAATGTTTCTTTAGCATGTGATGTTGGATAATGTGACCGAGTCGAAACGTCTGCTTCGAAGTGATGAAAAGAGGTGAAGAGAAGTGT
>CAJNOI010000094.1:347754-360191 GCA_905250115.1 Adineta steineri
AGACATGTGGATGAACTAGAGGATGATATATATCATCCTCTAACACACACATACCCAACTCATTACATCTGATGTGAATGATCTTGAAGGCGTGGGTGTGATTGGGTGATATATATAAAGCTACATCTATACTAACATATCATCTCATCCACACCTACATCTAAACAGTACTACACCCACACATACATGTTCACTCGCACCCACACCCTCAACATGAATGATAATAGAAAAAAATTAAATATTCTGTGTAATCAAAGTATTGATCATGATAAGGTTTAAAAGCCAGGTATTTGAAAATACAATATTTGTGGAATAACAATATTGTAAAGAAATTAACTAATAGTGAATTGTTTTCTTTATTTATAATATATAAAAATTTCTATGATATATGCATATTAAAAAACAAAATGTTAGAAAAGACGTTTGCTTATAATAAAGCATCCTTCCACACAAACCAAGTATAAATATTACATGATTCATTACTCTCAGTTCGAGTCATGTCTCAACTCGATCTTAAAACAAATACTTTCAATTACTTTTTATTTCGCCTGATATTTTTTATTATGATTATATGAATTTTATTGGTAAGCAAGTAGGAAGAAATCAAAGACGTTATTAACAAGGTCTCTATAAATGTATGCAGAAACCCGAAGAAATCGTTTTCTTCATTATTATTTGATTTTCATAATGAAAAAAATAATTACATTCAATCATTTTTATAAATATAAAAGTATAATCATATCACAACAACAGTGCATGTATTATTATACTCATACGAATAAGGTTGTTCGCTGATTATCTATGCGAGGGTGTAGATGTGGGTGAGTTATGGTGAGAGTATGGCAAGGAGTATATGAGAAAGAAAAGTAACACTCACACCCACACGCACACCCACACGCACACCCACGACTCCTTGTGTCCGCAAAAGTTGTTGGCTTTTTTTATCAGTCTGAAGAAGTGAAGTAATATGTAAACAGAAGCTTCTGTTAAAGATCACATTGTTCTCGTTTCTTTTTCTTTGTTCCATCTGAAAGAATGTTATCTGCAATAACAATCTTTCATATCGTTTCTTTTCTCTTTTTCTTTTTCGTTATTTTGTTCTTGATACGGAGAATATATGTTCGTATTCTGTTTTTTTCGAGAGTCAGTTCCTTTTTGTTCTTTTCTTTCGAAGTAGTTTTTTCTTTTTTTCAAATATATACATTTTCAAGTGCAGTTTCTCTTACACTACCTATAGAGAGCTCATAGCTTCTGACGAGAGGCCGAGCGAGAAGCCATACGTTTCTCTCTAATTTTTCTGGAGAACGCGTAGAAGTACAACGTGCAACTTCAGTTATATTTTGTGCTTACTGCTGAAAGGTAAGAAAGAATCTCGCTTCTGAAGCAAAACAATACATCGATGTTTTCCAACTTCGATGCTCTTGCATAAGTTCTCAGTAAGCTGTGCTGTTGGACCGTAGTGATAGACTATCTTGAGGGTGTGGGTATCTTTTCGCTAGCCAATCTCACACTCACATCCACACCTATACCCACACCACAGCCACCCACACCCTCTCCTCATTTTTGTTCTAAAACTTAGGTGACACGAAGAAGTGATTAATTGTACTAATTCATCAATATTTGAATATCATAGGAAAAATTTTCTTTTTCAGTATCGATCGTCTTACAATGACAGAAGCATTATGGCAACATGAAATTTTTACTGATGAGCAAGAAGAAAACACAAGAAGAGAAAGGCTACGAAATTATTTCGACAATATTCTTTCTGTATTGAATGCATATAAAGATCACGATATTTATATTCAATCTGTCGATGATATAGTACCTAATCTATTAAATCTTCATGTGGACCAATTCAATGAGATGCTGGTTCTTAATCATCCGTTCCTTTTTGATCTTCGAGATTTGGCTATTGAATTATTGCAAAAGAAAAATACTATTTATATCAATTTAATAATTTTCTTTACAAAATTTTATTCGAAAGTAAATGATAATAATTTGTCGAAGTTACAGTTTTTATTTTTCCATCAACCATTACTTGATGAACTTGTTCGCTATCGAATAAATGAAGAATTTTCTAATATTATCGATCAGTTTCTAATTAATCTGGTAAGTACCCATAAAAACCGGTATATATGTGGACTTCTACCGAATAAAGGAACTTATTTAGATGAAGTCGTTACATTTTTATGTTCCTCAGCGTATATTGATACATTCAATCATTTATTTGCTCGTATTACACTAGTAGGTGAGAACAAACTCGATGATGTAGAAGACTTTTATCTTTTACAATGTCCACTGTATTTTAACTTCGCTGGCGACAGTGATTGTTACTTACAAGCATCAACCATCATTCTTGAAAAAATGTTTGAAGTTTATCTAAACATATTTATTAAATTCACAAAAATAATCAAAAACTGTTCGCAAATAATAATTAAACCGGTTACATGGCTTATGATTTTAGTGCAAAAAATATCCATTTCTCATGAAATTCGTCAAAAATTTGCTAGTATCAGTGAAAAACTTATCGTCGTGATGTGGACTATTATTTCTGAATTGAGCGTGAACCAAGAATCACATACCCACGACTTACTTATTTCCACGATCGGACAGATGTTTTATACTACATTTGATTTAGAACTTTTGCTTAAAATTAGAGAAATCGATATGATTCCTACACTTTTGGAGCTGCAAAATAATGGTAAAAGCGAATATATTCAAGAACAGTCTTGTCGTCTTTTAGCAGCGTTGATGACAGCCGATGAAATTCAAAACCGTTTAACTGACAAAGCAAAGCTGATTAAAATACTGATAAGGTCTCCAGATTCTTCAATCATTCTGTTTGCTCGAGCTCGATTAGAAAACAATTTATTTTGCTTGAAAAGTAATGTAGCACCGAATTTAAGATCTATTTATTTGTTTGAATATTTAGATATAATTTCTAATGATCAAATCAAAATAGAAATCATCAAACAAAAACGTCTTCCATTCCTGGTTTCTTTAATCACAAAGAGAAATATTGAATATATTTCAACAATCATACGTCAACGTGTTCTAGAGATTCTACTCGAGTTGACAACGAACGAAAAAATATTTTCTCTTCTAAAACAAGATCATATTTTTTTGTTCCATGTGAAAAAACTACTATTGTCATCATCTGAAGAGAGTCTAATACGAGCAGCTCAAGCTATTATGCAAAAATTAGATACTCAACAAGACCTTAAAGAAACAATAAAGAATGACGACAATCTTACGAGTATTTCTGATAATTTAACAGTGGACAATGATGATGATATCCTGATTAGTTATTCTCCTACCGATAGAGATGAATGTTACAAAATTAGAGACAGACTTGTGAATGACAATATCCGTGTAAGATCTAGCCTAGATCTTCGGCATGATCTAACAACTAAAATAAATCCCAATGGCGCTGAGCATTGCAAAGTAAACTGTATACAGATTTCGTTAAACAAACTTGATAACGTATCTATTTTAGACACTTCTTCTCTACATTTCGGAATCGTATGTCCAAAGTACTCAATGCCAAAGGGAAGCCCAATATGCTTTCGAAAAACAATGTCGTATTATTCCACTTATTTTCAAATCTTCCTATCAATCAGCTCAATGGCTTGGAACAATTCTTAATGGTACAACATGTATAGATTTCAGAAAGTTGGACTTTGAATATGCTTATGAAAAGCTCAAAGTGGAGATCATCCAACACAAAAGTCAGTTTAGAACAAATCTTGATCAGTCTGTCGAAGAAACTCAATATGAAAAAACAGAACTTGTAGCGTAAGTATATTAATATTGGAAGTTAGGGATGCGCAGTGTTAATTTAATGAGTACCGATTGATTTCAACAGCGTCGTTCATTGCATACCGCTAGATTAAGCGCTGCTAATCATTGAAAAAAAATGACACAGATATCACCGTAAGGGGTGGGTATGGGTGGATGAACAGAGGAGACCCACACCCTCAAGATGATTTTTAATATTTTAGTGATCATTGACACGGAATCTGTCGGTGCGCATTGAGCGTCATCATCTGTGACAAAGTTATCATTTTTTAGGTGTTGTCAATAGCACTGCTCCTTCCCAGTTAGAAGTGGTATAATCTTTATCGTATTTCTAACTGTGATTTTGATAATTAACTCAGTGAGTGATCTGAAAAAGAAAAGAGATAATTCGGACTAATCATTACTTGTATATAAGAGCTCGGAAAATTTAATTTAATTATTTAATACCTGATATTCACATATTCAAAGAACTGTCATGCATGTATTCTCATGAAACACTTCGCTAGTTAGATATTCGAAATGAAGGACTCAAAAACTAAACTGGAATCTCAACTTTAACACTACGAAAATCTTATTGACGACATTCCTGTAGATAGATGCTAATATCAACATTTCTCCGTCTTGAAAGCAACATTTTTTAAATGAATGTTTCAAAGGCATAATTCATCAGATTTTTCAGTTCTGTTTATAGTTTGCCAGACTCAATTCCAATGGAACAGCAATCATTTTCAACAACTCAAATCTGTCCTGTGAGTACATATGCAGTCCTCGGCGCGCTCGACGATTTTAATTTGCTACAACCACTGCCTGTTATAGAAGAAACATTCATTTTGATATGGTTCGATCCAAATATTGAAAATATGCATCGTATGTCAAGTACATTTTCTCAAAACGTTCACGATCTTATTCGATATTATACTGACTTCAAGGAATGTATTAATGTTATAAAATCGATTGTTACAAGTAAAATCGTACTTGTGACAGCAACCGAAGTAGCAAAAGATCTTCTTCCCAACATTGTTAAACTTCGTTCTGTTGACTCTGTTATCCTCTACTCTACTAACAGCGCAGATGACCAGTTCAACGCAGATGATTATTCGAAGGTTGTTGGTGGAGTTAGCAATATCAACGAAATTCGATTCAGACTCGCAAATGTTGTCGAGCGCCTTGACGAACATTTACGGATGCGGCGTTCCTTCCGTATATGTAAATCTAAAACGGATATCGTTTATGAATTTGGTGACTTCCTGTGGTTGAATTTTTTAATTGAAGCTACTAAAATACTAGGTTGTGGCGATGGCGAAATCAATCAATTTTCTAATAAAGGCGAACTTGTTCGCATCGCTCGGATCTATTATCGTGGTGACTGCAGCACTTTAAAAAAAATTGATCAATTCGATATGAACTACCAATCTCAGTGCGCTCTTCAATCATATACAGCAGTGAGTTTTCCATTCAAACTATTGAATAAAGCACTTCGTACTGAGAATTGGGATCTGTTAATGCCCTTTCTGTTCTTCATCGTCGATATAAATAATTGTCTTGCTCTTGAACATGACAACTTAAATGATGAAGGAACGAATATTCTTCATCGAGGAATGAGAATGTCACTCGAAGAATTCGAAAAGTTAGAAAAAACGAAAGGTGAACTCATTTCAATGAATGGTTTTCTTTCTACCAGTCGCTCAAGACATGTGGCTGAATTTTTCTCCGGATCTGCGAAAGACGACCCTGGCACGGTAGCGATTATTTTTCAAATCGAATGCGACACTGTTATCTTAGATAACAATCTTGTTTTTGCTGATATATCCAAATACAGTGATATTCCCGACGAAGAGGAAGTATTAATTAGTATTGGTGCAGTATTTCGAATAAGAAACATTAAACAAGATTTAGATGGAAGATGGGTGATAGACATGATGGGCTCAAGCGAAATCAGTTCCGTCGCCAAGAAATATCTTCTCGACTACCAACTCAGACTGTTTGCTATGAGAGCTTATTGCGGACAGACATCGAGCTTCATCAACCTGTTGATCGACCGATCTAACTATGGTAGAGCCCAGGAACATCTCGAGCAACTGCTTAACCAGCCAAATGGAGAAGAGGTTGCTAAAGTCTATGCAACAACGAGTCGAGTACAAGAACCTTATGAAACACACGAGATTGTTATACGAGATCATTATGACTACACGCGTGATCGTTTATCAAAGGAAGACTTCAAACAATCTGCGCGTGCACTGAATAAGATTGGTTTCTTTCTTCCTCGTAATGAACAAATACGTAGCTCTCAAGAGATTTTAAAAATCTTGAATGTCAACGAGAACATCTATGATGAATCGATTGAAAAAAGAAGTTTAGCTTATGTGTTACCACAACTTGGAGATAGCTATCACACCTCATTAAAAAGACGGGATATCATCATCAAGATGGCAAATAATAGAAATAATTGTGACGAAATGGCCTCACTTGCATCGACGATAAGAGATTTATGCATAGACTCTTCCAACTATGAATACGCACGAACTTTTGACGAACTTGCTTCCCAAACGAGCAATTCCTGTTTGGTTAAGGAAGAAAAGGTCGAAGATGAAAATTCGCAAGTTTCAGGTAAGAAAATTTAGCAGCATATTCGAGTATTTCTTGTCCCGATTCACCTGAAAACGTGTGCTGGCTTTCGGAAAGGTTGTGTTGGATGCGGAATTCAATTTTCTATTCAATGATGTTATTGTCGAGAGCGATCATCGGAGATGTGAATATAAGTGCGGGTGAGAGCGTGTGGATGTGGGTGTATAAGAAAGAAAAGCAACAATCACACCTACACCTAGTTGCCTAAGATATCAACAAAATACGGAGAATTTACTCATTCTGCTACAGCCGTTATTTTTTAATTTTTTTGTCATCAAAATTTCAAAGCTTATAACTTTCTTATTATATGAGCTGTTATGATCAGTCAAAAAACCAGTTTGTAGAGTATGTTTTACTGCATCTCTTCGTTAAAAAGACAAATTTAGAATGAAGTGTTTTATTTAAGAAAAATTTTCTATTCAAATCTAGACTGGGTATCCAGGCTACCCTTTATAGCCATTACGAAGTCACTCGAATGTCTATAACATTGTTTGCCTCCTTTCAGATGCATTACAACTACCTCAATCCAAGTTTGTTTCCAATGCATCAGAGCCGAAACCAAAGACATCAGAACCAAGTATGTCGCTTAGAATGTGATAATCATTTTCATTAAAAGAAATACTTCATTGATCCTAGCGCTCGTGCTGTACTCGATGGCAGGTCATCTCGGTCGGACATATATCGATTAACGCTACAATGAAGGAATTTTTTGAAACTGACAGAATATATCGGTCCCATTGAGAACGATGATAAAACAATTATGAGTAACGTTTCGTTACACATTTTTTCTGCGATGCGCTATAGCATCGGATATCTACTCAATCCACCATTGTTTCATACTCTTGAGTAGCGTAGCGAGCAATTATTGACAATGACGCGGATTGCCGCCGCATGTATCACAAAGCATTGAGATAAGTGTGTGGGTGTAAGTGTATTTCTTCTAAACTTTCATCCACACCCACACCCTTGTTAATCATATTTTTCAATTCGCTCTCGAAAATGCGACCTCTTCATCAGGCGCACTTACCATTCAAATAAAGACAAAATAATACCGTTGTCGCGCTTTCTTCTACATCCAAAACAAAACTACTACTCTAATATTTTTTATAATTTTAAAATTCATATAATAAAAAAATGTTAATGATTCTCAAATTTCTGAGTACCTTAAATGCCACAATGCTACAAAGTCCTGAAACTAGCTATCCCAAAAGTTTCCATTGTAACACAGCAGAAACTCTTTGTTCAATTTTAGAAAATTCAAATATCTCACAGATTCCAGATTCGTAAAATTCTCAAGTCTACAACAAGTTCTTTTGAGAAAATATAGAAAGTTCTTTAACATCGGCTTTTGAATGACGTCAACTATCTATTTTCTCAAACGGTTTCCTTAAAGTATCTCTCTGTAAATGAGAATAATTTTCCCATTGACTGATCATATACTCCACTACTAATATAATTTCGAGGTTACCACGGTTCTCTGAACAGACTTCTTGTAAAATCATCATCTGTGTCGTGCATGATTTCATGACTACCTACTATTTTCATTTAGAACCTCAAGAATTTGCTGCATCTGGCGCGTGCGAGCAATTTCAATGTGGAGGTCGACCTTGCGCTAAGTGCCACAAATGTCGTGACTGGCATTTCAGTGGCGACCAAGACTCGTGGAACTGGGTCTGCAATCACAAAAATTGGAACGATGTGGATTGGCGTCGTTGGTACAATGACCGTGAGTATAAGTTTTTTACGAAACGTGGTGGTGCAACCTGTTCGCTCGGTGATTTTCATGGTGGTCTTCTTCTTGGTCTTTATGATGGTGATGGTGGTTTTGGTCTTCTCCTTGGTCTCCACCTATGTCTCTGTGAGAAACATTAACTTTCTGTTTCAGAATCATGAAACACGCTTTTCCGAAAATTCCTGTTGTTGTACCAAGATTTATAATTGAATAAAAATTGAAGAGTAAAAAGAATAGATCCCACCTGCAGCGGGTGAGAGAGGTGGATAGAATGCGAGCAGATGCTTGGGAGGACGCCGAAGGCTCCCGACCTTGTAAGTGTGTGGATATGGGTGTAGGGTGGCTAGACCGTGTGGATGTGGGAATGAGTGTGGATATGGGTGAGTACGAGTGAATGTGGGTGTGAGTGTGCGTGAATGAGTATGGAGTATAGTCTTATATTCATTCTGCACTCACATACCCTCACACAAACAGATCTACGTGTTGCTTGGAGAAAACTAGTGTGTGTATGACACGATAACAATATGTACACCACTCGCATCCGCACGTCTACATACACTCACAGACACATATCCTAAAACAAATTCAAATTCAGTTGAGAAAATCTTTGCAGTATTAGCTTTTCATATATTTTACTAAACTGAAAATAAATTTTCTTAGTTAGATGAGACGCCTGCTTATAATGAACCTTCCTTACACAAGGACTAACTATAAATATTAGATGATTCATTACTTCTCTCAGTTCGAGTCATGCTTCAACTCAATCTTAAAACAAGTATATTTAATTACTTTTTATTTCGCCTGGTATTTTTTATTATGATTATATGAATTTTATTGGTAAGCAAGTAGGAAGAGATCAAAGACGTTATTGACTAGGTCTCTAAAAATGTATTCAGAAATCTGAAGACATCACTTTCTTCATTATTATTTGATTTTTACATTGACAAAAATAAGTACATCCGATTTTTTTTTATAAATATAAAAGTATAATTATATTACAATAATAGTGGGTGTATTATTATGCTCATACGAATAAAAGTGTACACTTTTATGAGAATTTCAATTTTTACTTATTAGTAATGCTGAAATATCTATAGTATTGTGTAATCAAGGTCTCGAAGCAATTGATATTGAACGTTTTGGACGATCAATTATAATTATATGTAAAATATCAACTAATGGTAGCAGTTATAATTTAATCAAAAATGAATATGGTTAATCATTAATAGATTTATTTTATAATGTAAAAATATGTTTAATTTTTAAATAAGTAAAACAGTCTCTGAGAGAAAAGATACAATTGATACAATAATTGCATATTTAATATTCAAGTTGATAATCAAATGTGTATGCTTAATCAAGATATAGCAAAAAAAATTTTAAATACAAAAAGTACAAAAGAAAAGCATAATGTAAGATTTGCTGTTAATAACAGTCGCGATTAATTTCAATCTATAATTCCGTAACTATTATTTAGTTTTTTCTCAAAACAACACAGTTATAAAAAATGGTTGAAGATTTTCAACAAAATACAGTTGAAGTTCGTATTGCTAAAGGATTACTTATTGATCATATTAAAATAAAAAAGTTTCTTTTTTTTTTAAATATTAAATTTAAATTACTGTTTTAATTAACATAGAAAAAAAAGAAATTCAAGCACAATTAAAATTTGCTGTATTAGTACGTAATGCAAAACCAGATGCTGATAATCTTCAAGGACAACTTGAATGGACTGAAATGTTTAATCTTGAAAAAGTAAAATCATTTAAATATATATTTTGAATTATAAATATGTATTTGCTTTTTTAAAGACATTAGCTGAGACTGAACAAAAACTTCTTAATAATCGATATACTGTTGAAGAATATATGAAAAAACGTGATGCATCAATTGTATGTTGTGAATTTTTATTTATTTTTTAAATTCAATCATGTATATAGAAAGATATTAAAAATGAAAAGACTAAACGTGATGAATTACTTCGTAAAGCACAAGAAGTTACAAATAATATAATTGAAGACAAGCGTATTCACGATGATCTTGAACGACGAATGAAATTAATTAATAAAGAACGAAGAGATTTATTAAATGAAGTAAATAAATCTGAAAAAGAACTTTAAATGCAAATTGAATTAAAGAAAAAACTTCAAAATATTATTGATGAAATGCGTCGCAAAGCAACAGGTAATAACGATTATGACAGAGTTCGTCAACGTATGGAAGAATTACAAATTTCAATTGCTGAACAACGACAAATATTGTCAACGAAAGAAAATGAATAAGTTAATTTTCGACAATTATATGACGATGAATGTCAGATTTTATTTAATGACCAAGCAGCTGTTAAACAACATGAAGATTCTTTACATAAATGACGTAGAATTATTCAACATCTTAAAGCAGTTAAAGAAGATCGTGTTACAGTTTATGGACGTTATACATTTGCAATTCTTAAAGAAATTGAAAAACAAGCTCATAGATCTTGAGGGTGTAGGTGTGAGCGAGAGTGCCGGTGTAAATGATGGTGTGCATATAAGAGCCCCTGTTTACCCTTACCTTCACCCGTATTCATACTTAAACCTTCACCATCACGCGTTATTTTAAGCCAAACGAGTCAAATTTAAACAAAAAATACATTAAAATATAACGTATCAAAATTCTATCAATCTTATTTTGGGACATTTTTCTGAATTCATTCTTGGCTTTTTAAATCAGAAAAGTTTGAAACACAAATATTTTGTAAAACTAAGTCTTTTGCAAAAACCATTAGTTTACAGAATTATCAGCCACCATATTCAGAAATCATGCATGAACTGAGTTCTTTTCGAATTATTTAGTTGAAATGTATCTAATCGTAGAAATTTAGCGGAAACAAATAATTCAAAAAATATTTTTTTATCGGATTAAAACGATGAAGTAATGAGAAAGACTAAATTGCTCAGTTTGTTTCAGAAAAAGCTATGTTATGATATGCAAACCTGGAATAAATTTAACGTCCAATATACTATTGAAAAGAGCATCCTTTGTGCTACAAAAATCATCATTGAACAAGTTTTCTTTATGTCTCTTCTGATATACAAAAAAACTAATAGAAAACGAAAATCATGATACTCAAAAGTGAAGTTGCAAGAACCTTTTTAGAGGTATTTAGCCTGCGGCTTTTCTCCCTTTTCACATTCGTTTTAGAAAAATATATCCAAATACAAAATTTGTAGTTCAGACATTCCACTTTTTAATGAAAAAAATTGATTGATTTATAAGTTGGCAATATGGCTCAATAGAGTTACATCTCAGAACAAGTCAACAGGGATTTTTTTATGCAGTTTCTGTAGAACTTTTTATGGTAGAACTTTTTATGGCAGATGTTTTGAAAAAAAAATGAAGCTATCTTCATTTTCTCAAGCCGAGATATATGCGAAATAAGAAATGTCGCAAGACTTTTGTCACGCCCGGTAATTCCATTTAATGAGAATAAAGTATTAAAAACATTTTGATCATTATTTCAACTGGTTTAATTTTATATTATTTACATGATACATTGAAATTAAATAAAAATATATCAGACTCAGAGACCAACAGTATTAGTTCATTTTATAGAATCGACAGATCCCGAAAACGAGTTTAAAACAATACAATGTTTTTGAAAAATTATTCTTGTTAAAACATTTATTATATAATCATATCTACATTAGCATGTCTTGCATTATATTCATCTATCATTGCTACTAAACATATGACAAAGCTTGACAATGATGGAAAAACTATTCATTCAATGGCACATCTATTTCTATCAATAATTGACTTATTTTGTTTTTCAATTTATTTATCTAATGCATTTGTAATTTCTACATTTTTTCTATATCAAATTAGACATAATTTGAAACAAAACATCTTTTACAATTAATTATTTTCAAGAACACATTCTTTTTTAATGTCATTCCATACATGCTGTAACGGACATGATTGAATGAACAACTCTGTCTTATTATTTAGACAAATATAAAATCCTTTATTGGTAAATGGTACTGCACCAACAGGAGGTTCTCCTTCACATTTTGGAACAAATAATTTTTCAGTATAACAGTTATTTCCAGCGAAACTGATAACAAATGGTCGGGTACTCCAGTCGTGACACCGGCAAAAGTGATTAAGAGCCATATCATTTGTATAAGGATAACACTCTGTAGACTTATTTCCTATTACATCACCACATCTGGAGGTAGGACAATCATTCCGAAGGAGATGACAATGAAGACCTTCGTATGGAAGAGGACAATGACAA
>CAJNOI010000095.1:0-59855 GCA_905250115.1 Adineta steineri
GATGTTGTTTTGTTTATCAAATGTCATTTAAATAAATAATCGAACGTTAATGTAAGTGGGAGTACTATGTTATTAACATATAAAAAGGCTGCATCGATACTTTTCCATTATTTACTTATTATGATGGCACTTTAAGATAACACGATAGCTTCATCAGTGTCCATTAAAAGAAAATATTTTCTATTCATATGACTATATGGATACTAAAACGACCATCTCATTTGACTAAAATATCAGATATTCGGACGTGAATGCATATGTAGATTGAGTAGTTGTGAATATTATATATTTCACCGACACCCACAATCTCAAGAGGATGAATGTGGATATAAACGAGAAAAAAGCGTCATTGGATTTGTTCTAGACCAAAAAAACTAAAAGAAATATTCTGATTTAAATATGCATTATTTTTAATGAGCATTGAGAATAAGTCAGATATTGAAATCAGATAAACATAAAAATAAAAAATATGCTTCCTTTTAAAAACTAAAATAATCCCATATGTGAGCTAGTATTTTATATTAACACAGAACATGTATTAAGCAGGATGTGGAAACAAACCTTTTCAGTTCACATTCCATGTGATTCTTATTAAAAAAATCAGCATCTTCTAAAGGAAATATAATATTTTCTGGTAAGACACAAGTAACAAGACTATCAATCATTTTATTTTATTAAAAACAATATATGTGACGTTTTGTTCTACCTGAGAACATCATCAGACACGTACAAGTGAGAGATAAAGTGTGATAGCTTACTCACTTGTGTCTTATCATTATTTAAATACATACTATCAAATGATGTTTTACTGTATAGCATTTGGTAAGTAGGATAAAGAATAAAATAATATTTTTTGTTAGGAGTATAATATCTGATGATTATAATAGAATAGTTAAACATGAACAAATGATAGAAGAAATTTCTTTGTAAACTAAACTTTCAAAATTTCTTAGTCTTAATTCAAAGTCATACCGAAATAAAAAATTCGAGTTTTTTATTGTTTTGTTGAATCATAGTAGAATTTCGCTTGTATTCTGATCGTATTAATTTTCTTAAAAATGGTCAATATACATTTGCATTTTGTATATTACTTTACATCTATTAAGAGCAAATTTTTGAGTTGCATTATAACGTGATCTTAACTCTAAATCGAATTCCAATTTAGATTCATACTATAACTATAGTCTATCGGGTAGGAGAACTATAATTTATCATTTATATAGTCGATGAAATAATCTTTGAATATTATAAAATCTATCACAAAACACTTCCAACAACGTTGCATATTCCTTAAAAGCACGTTAATATTCAATATTTTATTACTGATAATTAAAATAAATATTGTTTGAAAGAGTTTACTTCCGCATTCTACTTAAAATATTTCATAGTAAAGATGTGAACTGATAGCACAACTTCTGTTAGAATAAAATGTAAAACATGAAATAGTTGTTATAATGCCAATTATCAACGTTAATCATAATCTATGATAATAGCTGACTCATGCTTATTCTTATTTGTGTGAAAGAGACAGAATGCATGCAAATTTTCATTTTTGTACATTATAATTAGTTATCAAAATATGAATTTTGAACTCATTTATTTACAAAGAAAAGCAGATATTTGAAAGGAATATAAAACGTATAATTTGTTTCAATTAAATTTTTGTTTTGTAGATTTTAGATGTTAAAATTGTAAAAATTTACATAAAATATCAAGTATGAACAAGAACAAAACGAGACATAATGCTGTAATTCATTTTGAATAAAAAGAATAACATGAAATAATCTGTTTTTTTACTGTTTTAGTTTGAACCAGTGAATTCTAATACAAAAAAATCAACGAAAATGTTTGTATATATTACTAATTGTGATGATTGAAGAAAATGATCTTTTATTCTAGATATGAATATTTTGTACAAAGAGAAATAGGATGGAAAATACTTTGTATCGTTCTTCTTGTTTTAATCATAGGAACCCCAATACTTTTCTTGAAAGAACGTGAGATCAATGTTGAAAACACATCAGTAACAAGAATAACAACAAAGGGTGAGCACATAGAAAACGTTATTTTTTATTTCTTTGAGAAATTACATGAAATAACAGTAATACAACTTCATCCTTCATAATAATAGGTGAGTTATTATATTCAAATCTCAATAGTCTGTAGTGCAGAATTTTTATTAAAGTAAATTTATGTGAACTATGTCATATTTGTGAATGAAGATTAGTTTCGCGATTTTAACTGACGAATAAGATGGGATACTGTAGTAAAGAATATGTGCAAGAAGAATATCTAATAAATAAGATTTAGTAATATCTCTCATTCTCAACAAACAACTTAAGCTTTATCTATTTTTTTCTTTCCACAGATAGATTATCCTCAATTACGGTTCTAACATTTCAACAATTAGAATTACATTCAAAATACTCTCGAACTTCACTATTGATGAAATGACATAAAATTCACAAAACTGTATTATTTTCAGAAAGTAGTATACCTCATTTTTAAGATTTACTTATTAATCAAAGTTAAACAGTGAGATAAAATATTATTTGAGATCTTTACTATTAACAATGCTTTACTGTTGATAAGTACTTAACGATAGTTGCAAGTGTATAAATATAGATCTTATATTCATTTAAACCTCACACCTACCCTCAAAAATTTTACGAGTTTTAAAGATAACTATAACACTAGACACATTACTTATTACTCTAATAATAGCGTCAATGACAACGCTAGCATCAACTATATCAACATCAACCGAAACAACTACAACAATATCAACCATATCAACTACAAGAACCATATTAACAGTGATAACAACAACAATAACAACAACAACAACAACAACAACAACAACAGCAGGTGAGTACTTAGTCAAACGAGACACCACGTGATCAAAGAATTGCTACGCCTTGAAAGAAAATCAGTGACTATACTTGCCATTTAGTTGATAGGTGTACGTATAAGGTGTGAGTATAGATTAAATTTATACCCTAAATAATGTAAAATGTTTGAATTTTGTCAGGTACTTCGAGGTTTTGATTTTACAAAAAGCATCTTATCAGTTTTAAAGTTTTAAAAGTTCACGGGTTCGACTCTATTTAAGATTTTATTAGTTCGGTTCGAAAAAAAATACATAATTCAGAGACGTTTCTTATCGTGTGTTTATCCTTTATTTGGTGAGTAGTTTGTGGTGACTGTCATGATGGTACACCCAAATGTTGTTATACATGCCAGGACATTATAGATACTTACATATCACATAATTGGGCTTACGATATATCAGGTTTTGCTCTATGTAAACAATGACAGCAAAACGTGTTTTTTTCTTTCATTTTGCATTATTTTGATTCTGTTATGAGTGAAATTTTTGTACGTCTTTTGCTTCTTTCTATCTTTTTACCCATAATCGACATGTAGAGTAATATGTGTAAACTCATTTACATTCGTTTTATTTAATGATGCTTTTGTTTTTATTTTTTGTTGCATTTTTTGATTTTCGTTTGTTCTGGTATTTTCTGTACAATTAGTTCAAAACTTTTAATCTTTGTATTTTATTTTTGAGCTTTTGACAAGTGTTTCTTAACTCTTATATGTTGTTAATTTTTTCTCTTTATAAAAATAATTCATCTGTATAGCTTCTGAGGATCAATATAATAAATTACTTCTTATATATGTAGAAGTACGAGTGTGGAGGAGTTTCAAAGAAATGAATTCTAAGCTACTTATAAAGACCAATTTGAAGTTTAAAGAAGCATCTATAGATATTTATCTCATGTCGATATATAAGAAAATTATATCTAGGAGAGATCTCACCCCGCTTATACGAGACTAATTTCGTAGTTGATTGAATTTTTTTTTGTTTTTTCCTTAACTTTTATTCATCCACAATAAGAAAATCATCGATTATGGCTTAATATAACACCAAGGGTCTCCACTTCCTTCCTCGAGTGGTGACCAACAGCAGTTTGCAGCTTCACATGACTGTTTGTCACCCTTATAACAATTCTTACGTTCGTATCGATCTTGATAGGGACATCCTGGTGTGACTACGGCTGGTTTAAGATAGCACCAGGGTTCACCACTGCCTTCTTCCAATGGGGACCAACAGCAGTTTGCAGCTTCACATGATTGTTTGTCACCCTTTCGACAATTCTTGCGTTCGTATCGGTCTTGATTGGGACATGAGTCTGAGGTTATTGGTGTCTTTGAAGTTGTGGAGGGTCTAGTAGGCGCGGTGGTATCTGGTGCCGTTGAAGTTGTAGGGGACGCGGTGGTATCTGGCACAACAACTTGTCCTCCTTTTACTGTCATCATATCCACGACAATATTTCCGTTGTACAATTGAATGTTGTCGCTGATTGGTGTAGCACATGTTCCAGTCATCACTTGAGTACTGCCACGACGGACAGTCACAGTTTGAGTGCCTTGTTGGAAGGGAACGCCGATCTTATGAACACCAGCTGGTACAGAGATCGGATCATAAGTCTTACTACCTGATTTGATAACAACAGTTGCAGCAGAAGCCAACATTGTAATGACAAATATATGATCTTTTTGCATTTTCATCTCCTCGGGTAAACCTAATGGATCATTGGTGGCTTTGGCATTAAGTGAATGGGTACGATAAAAATAATAGGCTTTTTCTTCTGTGATAGCTGGTTTACTACCAGTTTTAAAAGCAGTATGATAATATGAAGATAAATCGAGTAGAGCATCATGAGGTAAACGAGCCCATGTTTGATCTTCTATAACACCTTCGACGGGTCCCAAATAACTTGATTCACCATGATCATTCCAAGTAACTAGTTCTATAAAATCGGGTTTCAGTTCCAAGAGTCGTTCCCATTTATCAAAAAAAATTTGATCATCTTCTGGATTACCCCAGTTCTTCGAATTGTAGTGAGTAAAAAACCACGGTGCAACACCAGCCATCCATGTTTTTCCGGTTGCTGCACGCAACGCAGCATAGTCAGCATCGACTTGTATATCGTTTGCAAAACCCAATGAAGGATTTGTCCATCTGAATAGACCATCGACGAATGGATAAGCATTTGGTGCAGGCGCTTGCCATTGATTAAACATAGGTACAAAATAAACGGGAAGACCACTAGCAGCAAGGACAGCTTTGATATCGGTATCCCAGTTGAAAGGAGCATTTGCACCTTCGAAAGTCGATAAAAACATTTTGTTTTGGTACCATAAATGATTTGGATGAGCTCCATATTTTATGCAAAGATCAAGCACTTCTTGTCTGGTTAAAGCGGATGTCAAATCAAAGGAGAAGAATAGCTAAAAAGGAAGAGGAAAAACAATAAAAGGTTTCTAATTTCAGTAGCCCGCAGAGCTTTCTAGTCATCGAGTATCTATCGTAATTCAACAGATACCGCATTTTGCAAAGAAACTACCTCGTTTAATTCCTGAATGTGAGAAAATAACTGCATATCAAGAAAAACTCTGTAATATTTGCAAAACACTGAATACATGTTTGTGCAAATTCCGCCGATTATCAATCTTCTGAGCGAGAAAACTGATAAAGTCGAGTAGTTCTTTGAACATTGAAGTTCATCTCGAAAACAGAATGCGAAGGGGCGAATACATTCTTTATGCTGCTTACAAATGTGTATTTAAGGGTGAATGCGGCTGATGTGGATGTGTTTTCACCTTCATCTATAAGATGATACTTACGCGAAAATTAGAATTAAGTGACTGTGCAGCAGCGAAAATGTCTGCGATAGACTTGAGCCAAATCTCCCGATATGTGTCTAAATTCCATCCACCAAAGTTCAGTGCGAAGGCGTCGACTCCGTTTGCTTGCGCCAGTTGAATGTGTTCTTTGTAATCAACGGCTACTCCACTTACCATCCAATGTGCCGCAACAAATTTGCCTTGGATTGATGTTGGCACAGCATCCGCTTGATTTGATAACCACATCACGAGACAAGCGACCAAAGTCCATGACAAAGGACGAGAAATATAAACCATGATAAGACCAGTTGTCAAGTGATCGATAGTAATAATACTTTATGATGTATATAGCTTCATTTGTAATAATAAAAACAAAGGGTTTAGCCAAAATTAGAAGTTAATTTTCAAAATTTTATTCTCAAAATGACTGGTTTGGAATGATAAAGAAATATTTGCTCTGTACTTTGTATTGACAGATATTTTAATTTCGATTTTTATCTCGAGAGACTCAAAATATACTAAAACAATGCCGGAAAAAGATAAGGTTTTGGTGAAAAGTGACTTTGCGCATGAATGAAATACGAATAGCTGAAGTATAGCTCTTGTGCATACGACAATGCATGTCGATAGAAAAAATTGATAAAAAAAGCTTAATAGTACAATCTCTACGGGATTAAAAATGTGAAACATGATATCACTGTTATAATTAATCACAATCACTTCATTAAATTCAACGGAATAGCGATTCGCTCTATTATGCAGTCTCAACTAATCGGAACAACAAACATTTAAAGCGCCAATCACTGTTTCATGTAGCCTATACCCAATGTTATATTCTTATACTTCAATATTCCTTGTAGATCGTGTTTCACAAATAACAATAATGGCTTTTTCGAACATTCAAATATATATCCTTGTAAAGGATACTCATGACTATTCAGAGGTAGAAAGTAAACTCGAAGCAACCATGAGTGAAGTGAGAAAAGCCCTTAACATCGTCGAATTATTCTCTCGCATTCAACTTGTTTTGAACTGAGCTTTATCTAAGCTACATTCATATACAGCGTTTCGACAGAATTCGAAGTTTGAACGAACTGGAAATTCATGATTCACTTTGGAAAAGATAATTTGTGTTGTTCTTTTAACTGAAGTATGTTTACTTTTAGCTGGTATCGGTGAAGACTTTCCTAGCAGTAAGCCTCGTTGAAAATAGACGCCTTTCCCATGACTTGGAAGCAAAGGAAAACGCTCTGTCTCTATTTGATAAAAATATAAAAGTACTTCACTCACCTTTTCACGTTGAGAATATATCAGATGCTCTGTTCTTTCTTTACATATATATATATATATATATAGATATTTATATACTGAGAAAAGCGAAAGCCATCGGTAAATACGCGGACAAACACTTTTTTTTCACTTTTAAAGACACCTGTCGTGATTCCCATCACATCCACACAAATAATAGCATCGAATGAAATAAAAAAATTAAAAATGAACAGCAACTGAATAAGTAGTGGGTATGAGTGGCTCTTTATTTCACCCACATGCTGAGAAGGCGGATGAGTTACTAAAATATATTAATGAATATTTATTACACATTCTATTGATATGAATCACATTGAGTAGTTGAAGCTGCATGAAAAACAAACTATAAATAATACTGAATATTTTTATTCGTTCTGTTGCCAACCGAAATCGCTACGAATGCAAAAAAAGAAAAAACAAGGAACGTTGAATTTATATTTTGGAGAGAAAACAAAACCTTCATAATGATGACAAAGAGTCTAGCATCCATTTCTAATGCATGAAAAGTAACTATTTATCTATTATTTTATATAAAAATATACAAAATGACAAACGCTCATATGTCAAAGACGATTTTAATAATAAATTCGACATATGTTTGATAAATCAATACACAAATCAGTCTGCATCTCTTCTTTGAGGGTGTGAGATGATCTTCTACCCACACCCAGCTTTGTTCTATGATTGATCAACTGTGTATTTTAGTCTTTTATGAACATTTTTTCAACAAGAGAACGAGACTACGAAATATTCTTTTGATTTCATTGATTTTATTCATATTGCAGAAAGAAATTAATGTTGTTCTGTTTGTCTACTAAAAGTGTGCTTTTAAAATTCCATTTTTGGTTAATACCATTCCACGTTTCACAATAAAGCTGGAAACTATCACTTGTACAGTTGGTATAAACAGTAAGTTATTTATCACATTGTCATCAACACCACTAGGAAGGATACAAGCTAGCCCTTTTTGCACCCACTAAACACGTAATAAACTAGCATTCTAGTGTAATTCGAACAAGCTCAAATTAATCAGAAATTCGTGACAAAATAATATTGATAATATATAATGTGTTTACAGATCCTTTCAAGGTTTCTCATTTGATTTATATTCTATTTTTAAACTCGCTTTCATTCACTCACATCAAAATGCGCAAAACCTTAACATAAATTATTCCATTAGTCACTTTGTGCGTATTTTTTTGTTTTTATATTTATTCACTCGCTGGATTTTTTTTTCTTTTTTTCTCTTATTGAGTTCCTTTTTAACTTTGTGCGTTTTTTTTTATTTATTCCCTCGCTGGTTTTTTTCTTCTTTTTTCACTTACTGAGTTTTTTCTTCTTTCTTTCTCGTATTGAGTGTTTTCTTCTTTTTTTCTCTTATTGAGTTCTTATTTTAACTTTCTGCGTCATTTTTTATTTATTCTCTCTATAGGTCTTTTTTTCTTCTTTTCTCTCACTGGGTAACTTGAGAAAAAAGCTCAAATCAACATTTTAAAATGCGATAGAATAACTGTTTTTGATATTTTTTCACAAAGAAAATTGAAGATTGTGTACATTGTTTGGTATCCAGTAAATAGAGAGAAAAAAAGAGAAAAAAAATATTGCATATAAATATTTTTATCTTGCTTATTTCATCCATTACATTTGAGGACAAACACAAAATAAATTCATTCAAAAAATAATATAATAGAAATGACAATGGAATTCCATTCAATTGATCAAATCGGTCATGCTACGGTGAGTAGAGGTAGCACTCTCACTTTACTTGAACTTTAATTTTAAAATTAAAGTAGATATTCAAACAATGTTGTTTCACATCATTCCTAGTTAGTCTCTTAACACTATCATTATATGTGTACGAGATAGTCGTTGTCATTTTTTTATAACGTATCAGGCAGTAACATCTATGAATTTGTGAGTAATTCCTATACATCTTGATATGTTATAGAGACCGTCCTGAACAGGACTGGACTGTAGCACTCATATTCATGGAAGCTCATATAAACGTGAGCGGCAGTCGTCAAGAAGGTAATTGTAGTCTTCTAAGTCCTATATATGTGGACTGTCTAGGATCCATCAAATCCGATATATGGAGAGCTCCCGAGCTCTGCCGAGTTCAGCTTAAGGTGTCATTGTTGAGCAAAAAGATATCAACACTCATCTTCAATCATGATATTCAGGTTGAAGTGGATAATGCTGATTCCTTTTAGGGGGAAGATCACCAGCAAATAGGGTTTAGATTACCGGCACATAATCAAGCACCTGCTGCTTCCTCAGTACCAAGAGTTTCTAATAATCAAAATCAACAAGGGGGTTCTTCGTAAGTATTTTACATAATTGTCATGTGCTGCTTATCGATCATTTTTCGTGTTAATGTAAAAGATTTCAACAATGTTTCAAACGATTTTCACGTAAACAATGGATTTGCATTGGTATAGCTGTCTTTATAATACTTTTAATTATTATTATTATTGCTGCTGTTCTTGGCTCCAGATCATCGAAAAATGAAACAGGTGTGTTTATTCTGCTCATGAGTTTGAAAAGTTATATTTTCATAAGGATTCGTGAGAGTGTTCTTTCACTGTAAAAAATAAGTTTGGAATAACATACTCTTCGAAAGGCTTTTTTTTATCAGAAACCCTACATACATTTTACGAAAAATTGTTTTTCACCTGTATGACACTTTCATGAACAGTTGTAGCATGTACTCTAAAAAGTATTAGTGTAATACCGAACATTTACCATGAAACGTGTTTATACATCGACCAATGATGATTCATAGAAGCCGTTAAAAATACGTGTTGACTGTTTGAATACGGAAATATCTCATTTGATCGAGGCAGGTAGTTCATGGTTCTTTTCATTTCAAGAGAATACATCCAGTTTTATGATTTTGAGAATTATGAAATTGGTTGCAGTTAGTTCCAGAAATTTGGAAGAGGCAGTATTACTTCCTATTTCTGAATACTTGCTGATTCCGACTAACTATAAGTTATATTAGGCAAGAAACTCTGTGAAGCTTAACGTTTCGAGAAAGGGCTTGAGCACATCAGATAATCCCTTGGGTGCACCAACTTTTGTTTCAAACTGAGCAGTTATTGTTCTCAATGAAAACTTTTGTTGTACGAAAGCAACATGTAATCTTTTTGTATTTTAGCTTCTTGTAGTAGCAGAAATAGTTCCTGTTCGTCAGTGGCATGCTGTTCCGGTTTCACTTGTATAAATGGTTCTTGTGTCGGTAAGTCGATACCGATTTGAGGATGTGCGTGTGGATAATGTGAGTAAGAGGGAGGATGATTTATTAACCCACAGCCAACCAAAGCAACTATTGTTCTGAATTAAAAACTTTTTTAATGCGAAAATAACATGTAATCTTTTTGTATTTTAGCTTCTTGTGGCAGCAGAAATGATTCGTGTTTGTCAATGGCATGCTGTTCGGGTTTGACTTGTATAAATGGTTCGTGTGGTGGTAAGTTGATAGCGATTTGAGGATGTGAGTGCGGATAATTTTTGTATTTTAGTTTGTGGTAGTAGAGGTGATTCGTGTTCGTCAGTGGCATGTTGTTCTGGTTTTACCTGTATAAATGGTACTTGTGGCGGTAAGTTGATATCGATAGAAGGAATAGTGAAGAGAAAAGTACTGTATTACGGAAACTAAACAGTTTCTGATCACCAATACATTTCTAAAATCCTTTAAACATCCTATGGAGAAGAGGTTTCGGAGGCCTCGAGGATATGAGAGTAAATTGAATACCTATCTCTCACATGCCCATATCCAAATCCAATTAGTCGAATTCTTGCGCTGAAAAGTCAAGAACTGGACATATCTATTTTAAGTTACTTGATCATAATAAGAGAAACAGAATCCTTGACTCTTATCATTTCATGCAAAAAAGGGATCTATTGCTGATTGTCATATACTCGTAGTCCAATCTGTACGTATACTGGATAAAAAATTATTTCCACTTATTCCTTTTAGAAGGAACTTCTTGTTGGAGAGACAAAATATACATTCATATTTCATTCTAGGATGGTCAGTTTCTGGTAAAATGAATACTGGACGATTTCGTCACACAACATCCGTATTAACAAATGGAAAAGTATTAGCTGTTGGTGGACAGAGTCAGAGTGGCATTATAAATAGTGCCGAATTGTATGATCCATCAACAGGATCTTGGACAATTACTGGTAGCATGAATAATACACGAAGAGATCACATAGCTGTCGTATTGGTAAGTGGAAAGGTATTAGTTACTGGTGGATATGGTACTACTGGTCTTCCTCTAAATGCATCTGAATTATATGATCCAGCAACAGGGAGCTGGACAACTATTAGCTCCATGAATGCCCCACGAAGTGCGCATACAGCATCTATATTGTTAAATGGAAAAGTATTAGTTGCTGGTGGAAGTGGTGCTCCAAATAGTGCTGAGTTGTATGATCCATCAACAGGAACTTGGACAACTACTGGTTCCATGAATGTTGGGCGAAATGTGCACATAGCATGTACACTATCAAATGGGATGGTGCTAGTTGCTGGTGGATCTGGCGTTGGTGCTGCAAATAGTGCCGAATTATATGATCCAACTACAGGAAAATGGACAACTACTGGAAATATGACCTATGCACGATCTTACCACACAGGGTCTATATTGATAAATGGACAAGTATTAGTTACTGGTGGTGGATATAATGATATTTATTTGAATAGTGCTGAGTTATATGATCCAGTAGCAAGAACGTGGACAACTACTGGAGCCATGAATACTCAACGATATGAACATACAGCATCCATATTAGCAAATGGAAAAGTATTAGTTGCTGGTGGACTTCGTGCTTCTGGTGCTGATGGTACTCTAAATAGTGCTGAGTTGTATGATCCAGCAACACAAATGTGGACATATACTAGCAGTATGAATGGTACACGCTTTTTTCATGCAGCATCGATATTAACAAACGGTCGAGTATTAGTTACTGGTGGAAATAATCTTGGTATTCCTTTAAACAGTGCAGAACTATATTAATTATCATAGATAAGTGTGAGTGCGAGCGTATGTATAGTATGTTTCTGAATATTGTATATGTGTAACGATGTTTATCCCATTCTTATGATTTATTCTCATTTCAAGTATTGTCCTTATTTTATATGTCATGTGATACTTTATCCCCCATTTTATTTTGTCCTTGCTGTCTTTTTCTTTCATATTCTTTCTTTCTTTCTTTCTTTCTTTATGATGAACAGGTGTGGATGTGGATATGAATATGGATGTGTGTGTGGTTCAAGATGCATGAAGAGAAGTCAATCAGTCTCGTTCACAACCATGCCCATGCCCACACCCTCACGGGATGGTTTCAGCAGAAAAAACAAATAGAAGTATACCAGCGAAAGAACAATCAACAAATACAAAATGTACTCTTTCTTATATTAACCATTTTTTTCTTCTTTTTGTGTGAATGGATTGTTGTCTCTGTACATTATTTTCTATACGTTCACGAGAGATTTTGTTTGTTACCTTATTGAAAATCGTTTTGCAAAGAAAAACAAAAGTTTATAATATCATCTTTTGGAATTCATTTAAATAGAAATTGATTACCAGATATTTGGTTTTTACATGATCATTTATTTTAATTAAAATCTTTATATTAGCAGATGGATGTCGATAATTCAATGCATTTCAAAAAGCAGAGGTTTTAATCAGGAGCTTAACATTGATAATTCAACTTAATAAATTATTTCTTAAACTAATTGAAAATCACATAGATATAAATAATGAAAAAATATCCTCAGAACACCCATGTAAACATGAAACGCAGAATAGACGCGTATAATCGCGTTTCTCATTGAAAAACGCAGTGAGACGCGGTTAAAACTGAATTTTCCTGCGTTTAGACGCGTATGTATGAACAAACGCATACAAACGCAAAAAGGAAATAATTTCAATTTGCGTCTAGACGCGATCGTGTATATGATCGCTTTTAGACGCAGCTCAAAGAAGTCTTCAATGCGTCCGAACGCGAGGGTCAACAAAATCGCGTTTACAAGCGGTTGATAAAGTTTTTGAAATGCGTTTGCACGCAGTCGCATATGTTAACGCGTAGGTTCGCAGGTATAGAAAATCGTCGAACGCGTTTGGACGCGGCATTAACTTAAACTGCGTTTACAAGCGGTTGATAAAGTATGTTGAAATGCGTTTACACGCAATCGCATACTTGAACGCGTCTATACGCAGTTATACAAAATATCCAAACGCATTTGAACGCGATCTTGTAAAGAAGCGCACCTGAACGCAATTGTATGCATTTTTCGAACGCGGTTGAACGCGATCGTTAGTTAAAGTGCGTTTGTACGCGATCAATGAGACTTATTCAAACGCATCTCAACGCGATTTTGCATTAAATTATATCCCTACAGCAATGCGAATAATAAGAAAAGTTTATTCTACAGTTTTAGTAAGCGTAGATATCATAAAATTATAAAAAGGCATACAATCTGATTTTTTATATAGTTGAATTTAGTAAGAACTAAAAGAAATTATTAGTTTAAATATTTAGTACTACATGCACGTAAGACAAAAATTCCTATGAAGATACGAACTAGCTTGTCTAAAAGCTTTATGTATGTGAATGTATCGAATGAAAAAGTTATTTTATTAGCAACTAACATAAATAGACTATATTTATAGTTATTCTGAAGCAACCTACACACTTCTTCTTTATTATAATAATTATATTAAAATATACTTTGATCAAAATCATCATTCAAATATGAATATCTTTGTTCAAATACGGACCAACAAAGAAAAAAAAAGAATTAAAAATATCAAAAAAATACACATGTTTCTGTTAGCTTTGAGACAAAAACATTTATAGGAGACTATTAATTATATTCGACAGCATCTAAAGTTTCACAAAATTACAAAATACCCTTCTTTATAAGTGTACAGATATATCTATCAAATCAGATTTTGGTGGAATAAAAAAAAATACTGTGCGTAACGAAATTTCGAATATTTATTATTCTGTATCTGGCAAAAAACGTAAAATTCTAACAATTGTTTTCAAATAGCGAATCTATAAACAATATTGAATGTTCCTATCATCAATTATTAAGAATAAATAAATATCAATCTCTTAATATATTATTCTTCGATTTTGATTAAACTTTGTCGAAATAATCCCTAAATGTTTAATTTAAGTGACGGATTTCAATTTTAAGAATATAGAAAAATTGTTCCTAATATTTACATTAGATGACAAAAAGAAAACAGAGAAAAAAGAAGTATATTATTTCATAAAATATGATATTCAAATAATAAATTTTGATATATTGGCGCCATTTAAAGTTGTATAAAAATTTGCTTTATAGAAAAAGAATACAACGAAAATGGTTTGAACAAAACAAAATTTGAGAAATTTGAGAAAAAATTGTATATTAGGCTGTTTTTCATTCAAGCTAATTTTGTGTACGAAAATAGAAATATTAATACTTAAAATAAATATTTATGTCAAGACTATTGAAATAATACATGCATTCACATATATATGAATTTGAGATTCACATACAGTTCATCATTCATATGACAACGATTGTCGTCACATGTGACTGAACGGTATGTATGCTTGCTTGTTAATCGCTTGTTCGCTTGTTCTATTCTCGCTTGTTCACTTGTTCTATTCTCACTTATATCATTCTAGAAAAATCAAAAAAAAAATGCAATAACACTCCGTTGGCCTATAATGAGGTAAAGACCATCGTTAGGGGATATTGATGGCGACTCAGATCAAACCTGAGACGGATTGTGATGTTCTTTTTCAATTTTAAAATTCAGCCGAACGCGTCTAGACGCAGTTCTATTTATTATCATAGTTTATATTTGAACTGCGTCTAGCATCGTTTCAAATTCGAACTGCGTCGTCAGTGAAACAATTGATGCGTTTGGACGCGTTTTATTTCTAACCGCATCTAAACGCATTTTCTCCTTAATCGCGTATAAACGCAAGGATTGTTTCATCTACGCTGCGTATAGACGCGTTCCTATTACTGCAATTCAGACGCGATTTGAACGCAGTTGACACGCGTTTTTATACAAAAAATATTTACATGGGCATTAAATCAATTTTCAATTAGAATTTATTGTATCGCATAACTCTTAGTGGAGTTTATATGGATTAATGGTATTCCATCAAAAAAACATATCAAGTATTTTCTTGTTAGTTAGATCTTATAAAATCTCACCCTAAAATAATATATAAAATCCTGTTAGCATATTTTCGAATAGAATTGAATTATTGTAAATGATGTATTTCACTTGAAATGTATAGTTGAGTTTTCGTTATACATAAGCAAAATAAAAAATACATAGTTTATGATTTAATAAAAGAAAATTTATAGTATAACTAAAAGCGTAAAAGTGAACGTCTTATAAGGTTAATTATATATTATTACGTAGACATTATATTCAAGTTATTCATCGACTTGTGCAAATGGAAGGCAATAGTTTTATCTGTGAAGAACATGTTCTAGGTTTTCATCAATAAGATTTGAACATTATTTATAAATAAAATAACAAGAGAAGTTGAATAGATGATAAATATTTCTTTGTAACTTCTAGAGAGTATCTCAATGAAACCGATTCAACTATCAAAAGATCAAATATTAAAATTTTCTATTCATTATATTACATATATTAGATCTATCTAATATTGAATTCGATCGCAATTATTATTCTTATTAACAAAAACAAAATATTCTGAACACTTCTTCTTTTACTACACATATTATATAAATATATATAATACGAAAAAATAATAATACTTGCATTTGAATGATTTTACTAGATTGATTTTTTTTATCTAAATAAGTATCACTCACAATAATATTAAAGATATCACTTGTTTGATTTTGTCATAATTTCTATGAACAAAATTTAATATAGAAATTGGTAAATGATCTCAGATCTTTATCAATTATCTGATGAGCGATATAACAAATTTATCTGATACATTCTATAATAACTACAGCAAATAAAGAATTCGATAGTTTTAGCAATATTCTTATTGCAGATAAACAGGATCATAAATTCTATTCATCACTTATTTATATTCACATTCCAAATCAACATCTTTTAAAAACACTCATAAAATACATAATCATCTTTGATTCTATTCTTTTTCTATGTTTATAATTTAAGATTCTTTCTCTATAGATCAATAAAATGATGAAAACATTTTAAACAACGTTTACAATAAATAATCATCTCTCTTTTTCGATGAATCATTTATGTACCTCTCTTTGTTATTTATGTTGTCTTTTTTTAGATTTTAGTTATACATACTATCATCATATTCATTTTTTAATATTTGTGATTCTTGTAATACTTTACACAATTATAAAAATAAATTCATAACAGATGAATATTAATCATTAGAAGATCATATCTTGTTCTTTTTTCATAAAATAAACTCTCATCTCATTAATTACTACTAAACCTATAGAACAATTGTTTCTTTTAAGTAAGAATTTTGCTGTTTCTAAATTTCAAGCTAAACAACAATTCTTTATTTTTTCATAACAATAAATGTGAAAAAAATAAGAAATAAATTCTTTTTCTATAAAATACTATTAATAACACTAACTAAATCAGTTTCATATTTGATGATTTTATCTAAAATATTTTTTACTCTGTGTAGAAAAAATGGTTTTTAAAAAATAAGAGTTACATGAAAAATAAAGTCATAACGGTGTTGAAAAGAGCATCTAAATAATACCTAAATCTCTTATTTGATTTCTAAGAAATGTGACCAATGAATGAATTCTTATAAAAAAATTATTAAGTAAACATGAATCTGTTCCATTCACGTTTTCTTTTACTTCCGTTAATCAAAACAAGCTCATATAACTGATAATGTTTTTAAACTTCGATTGAAGAAATATTACAATTTTAAATGTGATGAAAGAACACAAGAAAAGAGTATCTGATGAGAATGAAAATCTGAAGGGTGAATGTGTGTTTGACTACGACTGATCACCAACATCCACACCCACATTCTCTATTCAAACATGTTCGACCGAACTCCATCACTCCCAGAGCCTCAAAACATTCCTTACGGATTCGGAGCCTGTTGAGTTCGCCTTGTAAAAAAGGTGTACCTTTGACTATGATGTGGATGGAATGAAAAAATAATATTAAGATAAGAGTATGACTATACCTTTGATGTTGGAGATGTTATTAGTTATCTTCTGTTATTTACGTGAGTAATAGGCAAGCAGCAAGTAGCTTCGAACAACAGTGTATTCTTTTTTTTTGCGTTTAAGTTTCATCTGAAATATCATATGCACACCAGCCAAGTTTACAGAGAGCGTATTACTCTAAATAGTGGATCACACAAATGGCGGCAACACCGTTGTTTTAAAATAATCGGCATTTCCGTTAGTTTTATAATCGTTGTTGCTGTTGTTCTTGCTCTGGTGTTTAACTTCGTTGTTTTTGCACCGAAAAAATCAGAAACTAGTACCACTTCCGCAACATCATCGTCACCACTAACCACAACAATATCAACACCACCATCATTATCAACAACACCACCACTAGTGACATCGTCTACAACTTTACCACAAACAACAGTTATGACTACAACTCAGCAGCCAGGTAAGCTCCATAGTAACGTTTTTCGGTCTTCTAAGTGGTACTTTTAAATCCGATATAAGTAGTTGCTTTGCATCCAACAATTTTCTATATCTAACCAAAAGTTACATTGAAAGAACAATGATATTGTTATGATTGATTCAACCGTTATCTTAAGAAAAAACGAAGATCCAATAACCCTCGCATTCGCTATTTTTCATCACGATCAAAACTCATGTAGTATTGTTGACATCGATGCAACGAAATCTATTTTTTTTTATTCGTTTCTTATTACTACATACCCTACTTTTAAGCATAAAGAAAGCAGAAAAAAAATCAGTTTGCTTCAAAGGAGCGTGCGTATATCTGTCACGCACGGCATTTCGCGCGCGGAAATGCCAGTCAATTCTCCTTCTCTCTCCTTTGTGTGTAAATATAAATAGCTGTATTTGCGTATTATTTACTAGTTAGTCCATCAGCTTTAATTGATTCTTCTGCTCCCTGGATACGTCAGAGTCCAGGTTTCGGACACGATACGATGGGGTCTATTCCCTAGACTGAAAAGGATAGGGTCTAGAAACGGGAATTATCTTTTTACATGTATTATTTTTGTCGGTAACATGGCACAAGTGACCATTTTTATGGCACATCTGACCATTTTTTAGGCACAAGTGACCATTTTTTTGGTACAATTGACCATTTTTTTGGCAGATTTGACCATTTTTGCAGCACAAGTGACCATTTTTATGGCACATCTGACCATTTTTTGGCGCAAATAACTATGTAACTATGGTATATTTTTGATAATATAATTTTATTTGTTATTATTCTTTTATTTTAATAGCATAATCTTTAATATATAATATTTTATTCAATCGTACGAAAAGAGCGCTTACTTAAATATTTAAAATATTTCTTAATTATATATATATATATAATATTTTATTGTATCAAAAGGGCGCGAACTTAAAAATTTAATTTATTCGTTAAAAAGGGCGCAAGCTTAAATATTTGAAATATTTCTTAATTATATATAGATCATTATTTTATTGAATAAAGTGAAATAATGAGGCAACACCAATTTTTCGTTTAATATGGAGGAAGATCAAATAATATTAATAATAAAAAAACGGAACATTCGTATACATAGAGTATTATAAAGCTTTGGAAAAAATGTTTGCCTATTTTTATATAGCATATCATTTAGCATCATCGACAAATATTTTTAATACATGTTTGAAAAAAACGATGATGTGTCGAAACGTCCTATATGATAACTCAATAAACTAAGACTCAGAAGTAGAAGCTTAAAAACATACGCATTGTAATTTCGTCATATTAAAAGTCTAGTTGATGCATTATTGCAAAATATTTTAATAAATTTGTCGGTTTAATAGTCTTGCTATAGTGCTTATAGATAAAAGAGTTCAAAATCAATTTTGATATATAATGATAGAAAGATCTACACTGTAGTTTTTTTGAAATCCTACTTTTTATAAAATTGACTTTAATAAAGCTAAAGCATTTTCAAACTTTATTATTCATTCGTCAAATATCAAACTTTTAGAAAATACTTGACTTCATATAAGATAGAACTTCAGTTTGATTCTCTGCTGAAAGTCAAAACTAACATTGATTAACTCTCATTCGTATATAAATAGAGTTATATTAGCATGCAGACCGCGACAGTCTAGGGTCAAGTGAATCGAATTTCGATGAACGCTACTTGTTTTCTTGGTTATGATAAATCTCCGCATACCTCAGTCTGGAACGGTATTGTAAATGCAACCGTATCTACGCACCGTTTGCATTTGCAAAAATTTTTAAAAAACGAACCGGAAAAAGAGAGAAGGACCGCTTTTTTGATCTTGCTATGGTAATTCGTCAAAGATTTCGCAAATCCGATCGTTTTTCCTGTACCTAGGGAGTTTCATAAAGTGACTTTTATGAATAGAAGCTGTATATAATCAAAAGTACATTAATTCTTAAAAACATTGTTATGACAAGTATAAAATACAAACCTGTTTTATATATCATCCTCGTATACGGTTCTCTATCAAAAATGCGAAACTTACTTTTACACTGTATCAAGAACTAGTTTTTACAACAAATTTGAGACTTTTTACATTCCCCAAAAAGTTTAAAAACCTTACTATGAAAAGTAAGAACCGGTTTTCATTTTACAAAATCTAAAACTTTCTGCACATAATTGCATCATTTTGAGAGTTCCACAAAAGACAGTCTTATGAGAATGAATACAATTAAATGTTTCTGTTTAGAATGGTCCTTTACCGGTAATATGCATATTGCACGACGAGATCACACAGCATCCGTACTGTCAAATGGAAAAGTATTAGTTGCTGGCGCAATGGGTGCTGAAAAAAGTACTGAATTGTATGATCCATCAACAAGTACTTGGACAACTACTGGTAATATGAATAATATACGAGTTGATCACACAGCATCTCTATTATCAAATGGAAAAGTATTAGTTACTGGTGGATTAGCTTTTAATGTTTTAAATAGTGCTGAGCTGTATGATCCATCAGCAGGTACTTGGACAAATACTGGCATTATGAATAATGTACGACGAATGCACACAGCATCTGTATTATCAAATGGAAAAGTATTAGTTGCTGGTGGAAACAATGGTGGATGGATTAACTATCTCTTAAATAGTACTGAGTTGTATGATCCATCAACAGGTGTTTGGACAACTACTGGTAGTATGACTAATGCACGACATTTTCACACAGCATCTGTATTATCAAATGGAAACGTATTAGTTACTGGTGGATGGAACGGCAATATTACTATGTATAGTGCTGAATTGTATGATCCATCAACAGGCACTTGGACAACTACTGGTAACATGAATAATGCACGAAGTGGTCACTCAGCATCTTTATTATCAAATGGAAAAATATTAGTTGCTGGCGGAGCTGGAGCTTATAATATCCTTGGTTTAAATAGTGCAGAGTTATATTAAGTATTCTAAGCAAATTAACATTCAATTATCTTATCCTTTTTCTTGCAAATATTACAAATTCCAAACAAGACTTTAGTTAGAAAAAATGTCACTTTGTGACGTCTGCTAACTGTTTCGTTTGATACTTTTACTGAATTATTGTTTACTTTAATATTCGATTTCAAATAAATGAAATCTTTTTGTTTTTCTACTCTTATAAATTATTTTATTATGATTAACAAAAGTCACAATTGATAGGATAATTTGAATTATTCTTTCAAATGTTCTTTTCGCTTTGCAGAGTAGTTACTCTTAATATTTGATTGTTTTGGTACTACTCATCAGATTCTGCATGTATGATTGTTGAAACGTGTTGGTTACAAAACGACTTCGAAGTAAGTTCATGAATGGCGTAGATGAACATATCTGTAAATAACAATAACAGAGAATCGAAAACAAAATCTATAATCATATAAAATATATAAACTAATGAGGTAAACAAAATACTTACATTCAACTTATCTTATTATTATATAAATATGTATTTTAACAAAGAGAATCAACAATAAGACAATTTCTGTTTAATAATTCTTTACGATCAGTGATTATTTCATTGTTAGTCTTAAATTTATCAATTCAAACCACTCGAAAAAAATCAAATTGATGAGTACAGAATATCTATAGAGAAGTATCGTTGAAATATGAAGACAAAACTGTACAAAGATCTACTTTTTGTTCGTCATTTTAATTTATTTTATAGAATATATAACTATTCAACTTTGTCTTTGACTCTTTACTTATGGTTTTTTTTATTAAGATGAATATCTTGTTTTTCGTTCCAAAACAGTCTTGAATAAATTTTATTAACATATAAAAATATTCAGAAATGTTGCAGAGTATGATAGTCTTCGAAAAAACACATCACACTGATGGCGTGTATCGGTACGCTTTTTCTTACATCTGCTTGTATGACTACAAGCTATACAAGATCTTCGTACAATATTTCCTGTTGGATTAAATGAGAATCATTATTCATAGATGTTGCCATATTTAGCGAAAACTTTTGTATAATAGATATGAATAATAAGTTGTTATGTAGAAGAAATACCTGTAGAATAAGAAGAATTAATTTTGATTTTGTGAGAATACATATCGAGGGTGGGGTGGGTGTGGGTGTAGTGGTATGATAATACAATATGAACATCCACACCCACACCCTCAAGATAAATAAATTTACTTTGTACGATAAGACATTGCCAAAAGCCGAAAATATATCATAAAGTAATTTATCACTAATCCTTTCGTCTAAGTTTTCAATAAAAATCTTGTTAATACCTGGTTTACGTAATGCTAGATCATGTTGAGACTGTATAATATGTAACGGAGGACCATGAAGAAAATCAAAGTTGATTGTATCGAATGCATGTTTAGCTGAAACGATAGAATTTTTTATTTATTTATTGAAGAATAGATCTTTTATCAAAATCAATTCTACTATCTTGAGAATAATATTCTATAGCTCGAATATAAATAAAAAGCGAAAAATCGTTCTTTTTCTTTTTCTTTTTCTCATTTCATTTGATCACATATCATCGTATTACAATAGTTAATAAACTGATATACCATCAACTGGTATTTGAAAATTGACTTCAGCATAGCCAAGTGATCGTCCTGTAATCATATAACGAAAGACTCGAATTGATAAAACTGATCCGATACTTGCAAATTTGTCGAATAACATAGTCTCGGTAACATCAGGATGAAGATTATCTTTTATTCAAACGAAATTAGAATAAAAACAACAATATTCAAACTTACCAACATGTAATGAACTACAGAGTTGTGTGATTGCTTTTTATGAAATTATTTTTTACCAACAAATGACTGTGCACGCGCATACACATAAATAAAAACTCACTCTACCTAGGTGATTCAAAAAATAAGTGAAGACGATCAACATGACTAGTCCGGAATGTCTGCAACACTCGTCATGTATAGTCCGTTAACCACGTCTAAACTAGTCAGCAAAATAGAACAAGAAGACGGAAAGTAGATTCAAACATTTGACTGAACAGTCTTCGATAACTGATGAGCAACATGATGACAGACTATAACATATCGATAGACTAACGACAGTTTTGACCATCCAAATGGGTCTACGAAAGATGCACACGATATATATATACGCACACACATTTATAAAGAAACAAAAACAAAAAACATAGACTAGTCTGTTCTTTTTATTTCATTTGATAGTGATACGGAAATCGGTCATCAATCCAGACTATTCATTTCTGTTACAGTCTTGTTCTATATCACTGTTAAATGAAATGAAAAGAACAGACTACAATGTTCTCATCCAACTCTATGGAAATTCACTGACAAATTGATTTTCGAAGAAGATTCAAATATTCATACTAAAATTGTTCGAGCAAATGCTGGCGAATCACCTTCAAAGAAGAAAAAAGACCAGTATCTTGACAAACGTTTAGTCAATCTTGTCTCAAATCCTTATCACAGTATTATTGATCAAATTACTGCATTAGCACATAATATTACTCTTAATTGAATATTTTGATTTGAAATATGAACACTCAGTTAGTAATATTATATGTATTTTTATGGACGTTATCATCAACTCTTGTTTTTGTGTCTTACTTATAAATCTAAATATTTCAGCTTAAGATTGTAACGATATTGACCGTTATGCTTCACCTAATCTATATCATGACCGTCTCCACCTATCACTGACCTTCTCTCTCTTTGTGTAACCACCCTATATAAGTTGTGTTCAATAAAGGAAAGGCACGATTGTGATTGGGCAGATGACACAAGACACCATCATGTCGAAAGGCACAGGCAGTCACTCTCACAATTCGCCACACCCTCTTTTACATACCGGCCCATCACTAGACGCCTCAATCTTTGTCTCAGTTGACCTTGTGACCGCTCTCTTCTCGTGTGACCGCTGTGCCTGACTGCCGTTCATTGTCTATTTCTTCTATATAAGCGTGTATTCTATATATGAATGATACGACTTATTGCATGAAGAAGCCAAATAAAGCAAGTATCACTATCTCACAGACACTTCTCTCTTCAAATTCGTCACATTCAAGTCATAATCAGTTCAATTGAAGATTTTCATTTTCATTTAATAAATCTATAGAATACTTCAATATTCTACGACAATGTCTATTGTATACAATATATTTTTAGATTCGAATCTGATCTTACTTACTAAATATTTTGTGATTCTTATCAATCACATACCTTCGAAAAATTAATAATTTTATTTTTCGTTCACATTTTTTCACACACACTCTCTCTTTCTCAACAAGCACTAATATTCCATCACGTTCTTTGCCAACATCATCATCATCATCCAACAATATCAAATTCATCAAATCAAGTAATAGTAGGAATTTCTGGTTCAAAATCAACAAATAATATAAATAGGATGAGTGAAAATAAAACAACACTCATGCGTACAGTATTAAATGAAAAACAATTACTAACATTACGTACATGTTATGATGTAAATCCTCGACCAGATGCTATTATGAGAGAACAACTTGCTGAAATGACACGATTATCATCACGTGTTATACATACTTGGTTTCAAAATAAGCGTAAAAAATTTTTTTTTCGAAATACAAAAAAATTGTTATTTTTTTATTTTAATAATAGAATGTAAAGATAAAAAGAAAAGTGCATTAGCAAAACAAATTCAAGAAGAACAAAAAGTTCTTACAAGTCTTAATCATAGTATACCATTAGGTGCATCATCACATATACCAGATGATATGAATATTGGCTTACCACCGCCATCACATATACCAGATGATATGAATAGTATGAGTAAAAATAAAACAACACTTATGCGTACAGTATTAAATGAAAAACAATTACTAATGTTACGTACATGTTATGGTGTAAATCCTCGACCAGATGCTCTTTTGAAAGAACAACTTGCTGAAATGACACAATTATCATCACGTGTTATACATGTTTGGTTTCAAAATAAGCGTAAAAAATTTTTTTTTCGAAATACAAAAAAAAATATTGTTATTTTTTTTATTTTAATAATAGAATGTAAAGATAAAAAGAAAAATGCATTAGCAAAACAAATTCAAGAAGAACAAAAAGTTCTTACAAGTCTTAATCATAGTATACCATTAGGTGCATCATCACATATACCAAATGATATGAATATTGACTTACCATCACCATCACTTGATGAAGTACAATATCATTCAGATGATCCACGGAAAACGGATAATGAAACATATCCATCATTTTCAAATGATTATCATCATTCACAACAACAACAGCAAACTTTTCATGATAATGTTTTAAATGGTCTTGCTTTAGAAGATGATAGCAATTGTTTTGATACATCAGAATTTAATGAAGAACATAGTGACACTATTTGTGATGGAAGTGCAATCGATCAATTAACTCTCTGATAATTTCATTCGATATTTTTTTTCTTTTGCTTGTAATCAAAAACAAAAATTCAATTCCTATCTTTTGTTATTTTATTGAGCATCTGGTGGGTGTGGGTATGAGTAATAGATGATCATGCACACCCACACCCTCAAGATGGAAAACTAGTCACACAGAGCTTTACTTTTTTTGAAAATAAAAATTATACAATTAAAATAAGGCTTACTATGGAGATTGTAGAGCTTTTCACGCTGCATCTTATGGTATATCTAGTTTTTAGAAAAAAACACATTTAGAGATTAAAATAAGAAATCCAGAGTGAGACCCACCGGTGGGTCTCATCGCATAGAAAGGGTTAAAGGTGAGGGTATGAAATGAATACAGTATCCGTACACATAAGCACTGACGCCCGCACTCTCAAAATTAATTATTTCAAACAATAAAAATAAAATAATTAACTTTACTGGTATGACAAATAAATTTATTAAAGATATACGATCTATACGCAAAACAACTGAAAAGAATAATTTAATTACAAGAGATGTGGGTGTGGATATGAGTAAAAAAAGTTTACATTCGCAGACGCAGACACACCCACATCCTTAAGATTGTTCAATAACTAGAAATGTGTTTCTAAGATAATTGTATCTTCGAGTTTTCCATTTTTTCGAAGAATTCTTTCTTTTATCTTTGATTTTCGTAGACATTTTCCAATCAATGATGAAGTCCAAAATTCTAACAAATATACAGGAGATAAATAGATATAAAGGTAGAATGTCAATATAAATGGTATAGTTGCAAGTATACTGAAAGTAAGATATAAATATGCTACGAGATAGGTATCGCCTGTCGAACAGGTCATCATGAATTCCAATATAAAACTTGGTAATAATCCAAAAACTTGAATTAAGTATGGAATAAAAAAATCTTTATGTCTTTTTAAAATTAAAACCATATGATTGGACAAAGAATTGTTGTCAACAAATCTACATCGATGTTTTAATTGATGGACTAGCACTGTAACGTTCATTAAAATATAAACGAGTAAAAAAGCACCCAAATGACTGTATGAAATTGCCATAAAAATAATGTAGCCAAGTGGAGTATAGTTGACACATTCAAAGCTCGGTAATTTTCCAGTCTGATTTGGACGCACAGTAAAAGCACCAGGTAGTGTGCTCAACGGACATGCGACTATAATAACTATCGTAGTAATTAATGAACGTCGTCTTCTATCATGTAGTTCATAGTGAAAGCATTCAATCAGCATGCGTTCAATAGCGATACTAGCAGTGAACCAGTTGTACATATAAATTAGGGATATATTCATATATTTCCCATAAACGACACAAGATATCTTAGCCAATTCATAGAGCTGTAGTGAGCTTGCTATATATATGTTCAATGGAACGAATATAATATGCTCTATACCAAAAACTACAGAAACTGCCGACAGCATTATTAGGTATATACCTAAATTAGTTTCGCGTATTTTTTGACTACATAAATATGTTTGTAGACAGACTACACCATTTATAAGTAGTAAACTTGATAGGATAATATCTATGATAGATAGAACTGAAGTACCATTTGATATTTGTATAAATTTCATGGACATAATCCAAAGATTCTTAGAATATTTTTCTTGTTCACAGAAGTCTCCGGTAAAACATGGTAGACAAAAACAACTGCTAAATTTGTTTCGCTCATCATAGACACAGTAGCTATGATTTGTTATACAGGTATCGTTGTCAGGTTTACACAATGTTAAATTATAATCAGTCAAACAAGCAATAATATTTGTTGTGCATTACATGTTACTCATTATGGGTGGTAATCAATGAAAATAGTTTTGCTTTCTTCCAATTTAATAATCTATTAATGATGTTTCATCTCTTCACCTGTACATCATATTTATTCAACACGAGTAAAAATTTTTATTTTTTCTCTCGTCGTATACCTATGATTTTATAATGATATGTATGTAGATAGGTTTTTTCCTTTCATGATTCATTATAAATAAACAAGTAATTTAATATTCATTTTGCCATTTTCTTTCATATGTAAAATGATGGGTTTTCGTCGCGCATGCTCTCATGCAAGAATACGAGCGTAATATACTAATATTTGCGTGTTAATAGGCAAAAATTATTCGATCGAGCTCAAGTGTATTTTTCTTTAATTATATAATAATTAGCATATTTAGTATTCGTTCAATGAGTAATCAAAATAACAAGACGATTGATTCTCTTTATTTTATTGCAACGAAATAAATCAGTTATTCAGAGCTATTAGATCGACATAGTAGCTCAATATTCACTTAATACGATTAATTCATAAAACTTTATGAGATTGAAACCATTTTTGTAACTTATACTCCAGAATGTAATCAATACAAGAAGGTGTCAGAAGATTTTGAAGACTTTGACGCGTTTCAATATGATTATTATCATTTAAGTTGGTAAAAAGATTTCGAATCATTGTCGAACTTCTCGTTTCACCCTTCCAAGGTGAAATCCAAATTAATCTTTCTCGATTTTTTGTTGTTGCTGTTTGAATATACTCTTTCCATAAAATTTCTCCATCATATCCCAATCGATCGACTATCACCAGTGGATATTGTGTAGAAACTTTGTCTCCATTATACTGGATGGCATCTATTCCACAAATATGGACAACTGTAATCTCAAAATCTGTTCCATATGAACTTTGAATTGCTTTAATAATATTTTTTGCGTGTGTGTTCACTAATGAGTAATTGCGATCTACCATCCATCGTGTACCTTCAGTAGATAACATAAGTAGCGCTTCTCTATACGCATTAGGTAAATAATTTTCTGGTAGTTTCTTTTCTATCCAATTTTGACTTGATGGACAAAAATAACCACCTATAATTTCAAATTCGTAGGGTGATTTTTCAAGTGTCTCTGCAACGAAATCCATTACTGCAAGATGATTTAAATGAATAGGACAAAAACCACCACCATAAAGAAGAACAACGTTCTTTTTTTGTATGGTACTATTCGTTGATGATGGTAATTTGATTTTATCAACCGGTGTTTTAACTCCACAAGGAAATCGAAATAAAGGTAATGTCCATGCGCCACAATGTGTTAACAGTTTAGACAGGGATTGAAAGACTATTGGTCGCCATGTATCAAGACCCGCATCGATAATAGATCTAAGTAATCTAAGTAGATTATAAAGTTCAAAACGTATTTCATATCCTTCAACAGGACCACCAATAGCATCAAAATATGCTGAAATAAATACGTCTGGCATTGTAAAGATATCCACTTCGAATGGACCGTAGAAAGGGGAACCATCAAAAATAACGATACGATCTTGTTTATCTAATGCCCAGTTTTGACTAGACAGATCACCGTGAAGAAGGCAAGGACGAAGTTGAACTTGATTTGATGAAGCAAGAAATGAGGGTATATGTGGAATGAGTCGTTCACAGAGAAGAATCAATTCCATATTCTTTTCATGATCATCAATCAAATGAGGATCAATTTTCATTCTTTGTATGATAGGTTTAAAACGTTGTTCGATAAAAAAATGAGACCAATCGTTTTGCCAAGTATTATCTTGTTCAGTGTGTATGTAAAAATTATTAGTATGAAATCCGTATTGACCACTGTGTAAAGAACGTGAATGAGTTTCGGCTGAAATCTGATGCATTTTTGCTAATACTTGAGCGAATTGACAGTCTTTTAGATTTGAGTCTTTTGTCCTGATCTTCTTCATTTTTACAAATTCTGCAAGAAACCAACCTCCTTGATTATCATCGAATTGAGAAAGATATCCAGATGCAAACGATAGAGGAATACGAACTGAATCTCCATAGGCTTCTTGAAGTGCATGCAAACCAATGGCTTCGGCATCAAACATCTGTTTAGCATGTTTGTTTTTATTGACTTTAATAAAATATTCATTACGAGAATTTTTATCGATGAATTTGTTATTCACTTTGAAGGTAAACGCATGACTCACGTAACCATTTGATATAGATTTAATAACAAACTCATCCTCATTGTCATGCTGATGAGTAACGTTTGATGAAGAAAATATTTGAGTTCGAAGTGAAGAAGATGTTTTCAGCAAATGAGATAGATCTTGTACACTTTGAAATAGACATTAATTAGTTATAGATAGAAAAATCTAATAAAGTATTGAATATGATTCAATATACTACAAAATTATCTCTCACAATATAAGTATACCTGAATGGCCCAGTATTTTTTGTCAATTTCTTTGACGATGATAATACGTCATTGTTCGTAGAATCTATTAAAACAATTTTCAGAAATAAAATTAAGACGCATTAAGTTTGATGAAATTTTCAATTCTTTAGATATCGTCAACCCGTCATATCGATTACTTTGAGTATCTAATTCTCAAGAAAATTCATACCATGTTGAAGATCGATTTGCATAGCACAAAGCTGCGATGATGATTCTTCGGGATGATTTCCTATATCAGTATCCATAATTTATAAAATATCTAAATCAATGATAGTTGAAAGAGAAAATAAAATATATTAAATTCTTGAAACTCAACGGATATATTTATGTTACTAGTGAAAAAAAATAACAGCGTGCCTCAACTTTTATCTTATGATTTACGCTCTCCATTCTGTTTTGTTACTAACCAAAGTCACCTTTTTTTCGTTTCTTTCATAACTTAGTTAAAAAATTATGTCATTGGTGCTTACAATTTATTTGAGCAATTACATGACGTCATTATTTACAGAATGAGAAAAAACAATATGACGACAAACGTTACATGCTGCGTCGTCGAGAAATAAAACACATCCACATATTATTGTAAAAATATTTCATAGAAAGAAAATACAATGTACAATAAATAAAGATTAAAACATATTTTTTTATGGAGTTGAGTTTATTAAGGTCTTGGTTCAGGCATGACTCGATTATGATGAATTATTTTTAAAATAATGCTTTTTAATTGTGATGTAAAAATAATCAGTGACACACTCGATCCTATCATTGTTAAACTAATGAAAGGCCAAATAAGACGAAAAGCAAGAGCAGGTTCTTCACCAGTAATCTGTGACATTATTAATAAGACTATTGGTGGTATTCCAAGAATAACTAAGAAACCAACAGTAATGAGAATACGTCGGAAAACAACTAAATCTCGTTGTTGACGTTTTTTAACTATTAGTAGTTGATTATTTGGTTGTCGACGAAGAAATATTGTGATACGTAAATAGAGCAACGATAATAATAAAAGTGGAATTCCATAGATACCGAATGCAAGCCATAGTATACCAGCAGTTTGAGTAAATTTTACATAACAATAATAATCTTTTGTTAAATAAGTAATACTATGCCAGAAAAGAATTGGAGATAAAATAATACAACTAAAAATCAATTCAATAAGAGATAGAATTATGTATAACCAGAAATATTGAAGATATTTATATTTTGAATAAACAATTCGAGAAAGACGAAAAAAAGCCTATAAATTCGATCGTAAATATTCATAGTTATATTGAAAAAATGTAATTACCTGATTAATAAACGCCCAATAAAACATATTGAGAAAAACATATGATACAAATCCAATAGGTATACACCATAATGAATTGGAATCTTTCTCATACAGATCACCTAAAAGTGTTTGAATATGAAATGAAACTGCTATGATTGTAAAGAGAAAAACAACTGGATAAATAGTTAAACAGAGATAAATAACTACTCTATCTTTTTGTTTCAGACGATTGTAATAGATGTTATAGATAATAATAAACAAGATTATTAATATGATCAAACATGTAAATATATCAGTAATAAGTGTAATCATATTGAGTATAAATGCAATATTATTTAACATTATTTGTGTAGTTTTTTTTATTTAAATAATTAATTTTTGGTTTATGCCCATTTTATTGTTACACTCGAGAGTGCTCACAATAGAAAAGAAAATTAGAAATATAAAGAACAAGGAAGATGGAATGGGCGAGCAAGAGAGAAAAAAGAAGGAAGTTGAGAACAAGAAAAATTTAACTATATCAAGGGATATTTAAATAATTAATTATACTGCTGCAAGTATATATATAGTATAATGAATATAGCAAAAAAATAATCGTCGTTTTATGAGTATGATAGCAATCTGGATCAATTTCTTAATTGAATTTAAAATCTTGTATAATATTATAAATCTTCTTATCATATTTTTCATTTTCTTTAAATTAGTGGATATAATAACAAACTGTCGAGGAAAGCGTGTTTTTTTAGACAAGAATGATAAGAAAATTGTAGAATATAAATATCTAAAAGTGGGTTTAGTTTCTCTATTATGAGACTATTTAGCAATCGAAATTGGCTGATTTCTATTCTTCTTCAACTTCCGTCTGAATTATATGAAGTTTCAATGGTGAAAATTGAAAAGAATTGTTAAAGTGCAATTTTCTCGAATATCATTAATTCGGTTTTCATGTACAACTACACCCACTGTTAATGGTCTGTCCTCTTATGTTGTTTATTATTATGTGGATTGAAAAAAATAGTAAACAAACAACTTGTATACACATATACACAAACGAATAGAAAAAGAAAGAAAGAACAAAAAAGAAGTTATATATGATCTTGTGTATAGCACAGATCATAACACCCATATTTTCAATTGTTGTTGTCTGTTTATTTGATTTGGCTTATACAAATAGGCAGGAAGAGAAAACTTTTTTAATCTTCTGTTGTCTTTAACGAGGACTTTGGCCAATGAGTAATAGCAACGTTTTGAATAGAAATAATTGGCCGTGATGCTAATGTGAAAACTTCAATTTCTTTTGTTTGAAAGTGATGTGAACCTGTGAATGTATTCTTGCCAAGACCAATTGTATCAGAATAGTTGCGTCCAAGATTACAATAACTATTCATATTTTCGTTACTTCGATCACTAATGCGCAAATCGTACTCATCAGCCTTTCCAAAGGATAGCCCGTACTTGTTAACATAGTATGGAACGATTTTTTTAATCGGAAGAAACTTCGTTGGATGATTTCTATTGGCATTCACTAACAAAAATAGAAACGGAGAAATCCGATCATAGTCCGATGTGTCTTCACAGTCCGATGTATCCTCAGAATCCGATGTGTCCTCAAAGTTCCGTGCGTCAATTCCACCAAAGAGATATCCATCTGTTGATTGTATGACTGTCATAGTTAGACGATTACGATTAGCACAGAGTTTATGAAATGCAGCTGTGTCAAATCCATCTCTCGTAGCTTTATACATTAACTGCCAGTGTTGATGCTTTTTACCGTAAAATTTATTGAGTATTCGTTGATGTTCCACGTTTAATAGACTAGTGTCTTTAAATAAATACAAGCGAGCACTTAATTTGTGCAATTGAAAAAATGCAGCTTCATTAAGTAATTTGTGTTGTAAATGTTCATCAGATGGAATATCATAATTTTGTGCATTTCTCATGTATTCCAAAATCTCAACAAAGAGATCACCATTACGATCAATGAAAATACGACCTCGTTCATCTTTTTCCAGTTCCCAATGACGTGAGAAAAGTGCTGTAAAATAAGAATCTTCCTCGTGACTTGTTAATGTTTGAATTGTAGTCGAAAATTTTTTACCCCCAACATCAAGAAGAACCTTGCCTCCTACACTTGTTGTCGTTGACATTGATTTTATCTAGTAATTCAAACAGAAAGTAATTATTTACTGTATCTTTTGATTATATATTTTCTTTTTTTGAAATCTATCCTGTGAAATTCTAGTTCCGTAAATCATGTAGGTAGAAAACTAACCTTACAGTTTATTGACTTGATGTTCAAATGATAATCGATCTTGAATAGATGATAATTGTAAAGGAACGACTGATCGTTCGTGCTTTATTTAACCGAATGAACAATGACCGACTATCGACTGCCAACAAGTCTAAAGGGTCAAGAAAGAAAGTCTAAACAGACACAAAGAAAGGTGAAGCAATAAGAAAGGACCGGCAAGTACGAGTATGCACGGCGGGCATGTTCAGTCAAGAATATAGAAGAGATAGCAAACATGTGCATCGCGGTTAAAAACTGACCGCTACCGCCGCGGCGGCACCGGTTGCATCGCCATAAACATCTGTGAGAGATAGTGATGGATGCAATCCGTCACAATAATATTTTATTTTGGCAAAGAGAAAATAAATAATCGGTAGTCGTGATAATAATGAGAAAAAGAAGAACAATACAGTGCGTCATCTGTTGAGCATAACGCATTTAGCATCTTGGAAGTGTGAGTATGAGTTTCAAATACATAGTATACCCTTAAAAAATGATAGTTCACTTAATTAATCTTTGATCATTTATTCTCTTAGTAACACATTCATTTTTTCAGTTAGAATATCAAGATGTTGTTGTATTTCATTTTTTAAACAGTTCATTTTCATCATCCGTTCGTCGATGTCTTTCAACGTAGATTTTTTATTCTCTCCAATAAGTTGATTTATCCAACAGTTTGAAGAGAATAGTTTGCAAATAACAAATTTAACAACTGGTTTGAACCATAATCTGTTTAGAAGAAATATCATAGAGAGTAAATCGAGACAAACACATATAAATAAAATTGTATTAAATATAATTTCAGAACTTCGAGCTATTGGTTTTTGTTTATTTTGAATGAAGAATGGTGTTTCACTGAATTCCAATGATAATACTGTACCGGTAAGATCAGACGATGGATCAATCTCTATAAATAATTGATCAATATCAAAATTAAATGTTGGTAACCATAAACCACTATACTTAGTCGCTTCTGAATATGTTAAACCTTCAGTAATATTAATTATTTTTGTCAACTGTAAACCAATAAATAATTGATTATTACGTGCTAACACTCGATTAGTATAATTAAATACTTTAGAAAAATTCAGTTTTTGAACATAATTATTCATTTGAAGTATATCTGGTCCAGTTAAACCGATACGAATAGCTTCAATAGTGTCACTGCCTATTAGTTGTAATAATAATTGTAAACTATGAGTTGATAATTTGACGAAAATGTATAGTGTCAAACCATTCGTATAACATGTAAATGGAACAGAAGAATGTACTCTTCTATATTGAAAATTTAAATGACCACAATGAAATGTTGTATTGATCAATTCAATATTTAATGTAAATTCTTGTGAAATCAATAAATGAAATATTTGTTCAAGTTGACCAGGTGGTGAATTAAGGAATTGTAAATTTGTTTCAAATTTAGCATTTAAATAATCATTTGAATGACAAGTATTTTGATTGAGAAGATATTTACTTTCAATTGGATATTGATAATAAAAGACATAACTATAGTTAATTGCAAAGCCAAGAAGAATAAGAAGTACAATACTAATTAAACCGCTAAACCAACATTGTCCATCTTCAATAAAATCAAAATGTCGTAAACATTTCGTTAAAATTCGTTGTTTCGATACTAATCGTTTCGAAACTCTCATTAGATGTATAATAAACGACAAGATTAATACAATTATCAATACAATAATTGTAAAAAGAAATGGTGATGTTTGAAGACATACTGTACGAAACATATTTCTCATGAGAATGTCCTCGAAAACATCAATTTCCGATGTTTCTGGATATCCAGTGTATTGGGCGACATCAAATAATTGTTCAGTCGTGTTAATAAATTCAAGTGGACAAAATAATTTATCGGTACACTGTGGACATGTGACGCTAGTACTATGATTTGAAGAAAGATTATTCATTGTTGTACCTTTACATTGATGACATGACCAAGTTCCAGATTCGTTTTTATATGTACCAGGTCGACATTGAACAATATTTGGTATAAAGGAAAATAAATTGTATTCATGTCCTAAATTTTCAGATGATAAATATTCAACTGAATAATATCCTGGTTGAGATGATGGAATTATTAGGAGATTTTCTTCTACATTTAGCACGTATAATGCAAATGTAGTTGATGTTAAGAATAGAAAATGTGCTTTGGAAAATCGAGGACAATTTTGCTCATTATTTGGAAATATTGAAAATGGGTTTGTGATATTATTGTTCATATCATAATATTCAAAATATGAATCTGCAGTCACACGATTGTTCTCATTATAATCAATATTTAAGATAATCGCTTTTTCATCGTCATTCAACCATTCAACACCCCATCCATATCCTGTCAATCTGAAACTTTTAAATTTCGTTACAGAACTAACATGAATAAGACGATTCAATGTTTTGTTAGTAATAAACAGATGAACTGTATTTATTGATGGAATACCAACTAAAACATGTTCATTATTTGAATTGACACGAAGAGAAAGCTTTATCATTGGATTAATGAACCGTTGATCTGCTAACCATACATCATAAAATTTAATCATATATTTATCTTCAATAGATAATAGATAAACCTTTATATCAACAATAACTTCAACTTTCTCCTCTTCTTCATCGAGAATTTTTGATGAAGAATAACCAGCAATATAAATGAACTGATTACTAATATCAACTGCTAAAGGTAAAAATATTTTGGAATCTGGCCATGTCATATCTAATGAAAAATTTTGTAAATTAATCAAATCATAATATAAAAGGGATGTATTTGTAAGACCAACAGCAAAACGACCATGAGGATCAACACTGGTAATCATATGTGACATTCGATACTTTTCAAAGAATACGGTCTCCTTCAGTAATATTTCATCAGTATTATTATGACAGTTAACGGTAATTTTGGACATATAAAAAGTAGATTTATTGATTATTCCAGAGAGTACAAAATAGAGTTGAGATTGAGTCTGTTCTCTACCAATAGATACAGAATAGACAGGTTTTAAATCGAAATCTATTTCAAAGATTTTATTTCCGTAAGCTGAACATTGATATTGAATAGAATCTTTACTATGATATTGAGTTGTTGTATGAAAAATTAGTAGATAATCATTTGCTGCTAATTTAATATCATAATAATTGATGGCAGAACTTTCAATTAAGAAAAATGTAAAAATGGCAAGACTCAATAGGATACGAGTTCGCATAATATATGATAAAAAAATTATTCTTATGAAATGATATTGGATTATCACGTATATATATATCCTGTTAGTTGTAATTCACACAACTAATCAGTACAAAATAAGTACATATATTTATCTGACGTTCGAATAAGAAAAAAACATTCCATAGTCGTCACAAAAATACGATATCATCACAAGGTGTTTCTTTTTCTTATTTGAATTAAGATTAAACTTGTAGATGATTAATGGAGAATTGAGGATATATAATATCTGTCAAATACATTTTAATCCGTATGTGGACGTGGTTTCAGCATCATAAGCGGGTAGGTGTGCGTGTGACTGAGAACATCAACATAATGCCACACACCCGCCCTTAAGTAGTGAACGTATTTTATATCTATATAGAAATAGTTGAAAAAAATTTCATGTTTTTTTGCAGCGATAGAGAAAACAATTGATTAATTCAAAGATTTATTTTAGAAGAGAAATTTATGAAGAAAGTTGTGTTTCCATTTGTTCTAAAAATGTATAATATGGTTTGTTTCCCGGATGATCAGATAATGCTTTATTTTCTTCATTACATTGATTTACTTCAAGAATATATTCAATATAATCTTCAATATGTGGATAATAATCCGATCGTACACGTATTTCTAAATCATTTCCTTGTCCTTTTAATTGATTATTATCAGTTGTCCAATTAAATAAACTTGGATTAGTTGTTAATTCAAATGGATTCATTTCAATAACAATACAATCATATTGATTAATTAATCCTATATCAATGACATAATTCGAATATTTCTCAGGATATTGATTTAAAAGTGGATGAATTTTTTCTTGCCAATATTTTTTAATTGTTAGTTTTATTTGTTGAATAATTTCATTATTTTGTAAATGATAATATTTACAAAAAAAATTATATTGTGATATAGCCGTTAGATTTGATTGATAAACAAAACAACGAAATTCCATTGATGGATCTAATAAATTATTCCATCGACGAATAATTATATGATTATTCCAATCGTATATTTTCATATTAGTATCTTTAACTTGTTCACAATCGAGTATTTCTAATAAATCATAATAGACTCTTTCACTTGTTAAAATTAAATTTAATGCTTGAATTTCATCCGTAATTTTCATTGAATGAAATTGTGCATAATAATAAGCAATTATTTGTATATTTGCTTTGCCTTTAATTGTTAAACATTCATCAGGATATTTAATTTGTAATTCATTGAATTTTTCATTATAATATTGACGAATCTTTTGTAAATCTAAAGGTTTTCCATCTTTTGGACTTCGTGCACTTAAACGAATAAAAGTATCATTATTTATTTTTAACTTAAGTTGATTTTGTATTGATTGAATAAGTTTTATATCATTGAAATTCAATGATTTTCTTGACATATAACGTGTTTGATAAAAATTAACAAACGCTTGAGCAATTGCTGGAGAAACTGGAATAAATTCAGTATGAAATGTTTCACTTTGTATAATTTCATACCATGCTTCAACATCAAAATAAACATTTTTCGAACGTTTTAATAATTGTTCATCATAAGTTTCTCCTGAGATATTAAAACTAGATTTCAATTTATTGTTAATATCATCATCATTTTGTTCCATTATTATTTCTTGTAAAAATATATCTGTAATAAAGAAAAAAATTGAGTCATATAAAAAATGATGCAACCTTATTTTTCTTTCTGTTTTATATATATTAAAATGAATCATATGTTTATTTGATCAAGAAAGTCATGTTTTTCTTCTTATCATGAAATAGTGATAGGGTCGTTTTTTTTTCGTATAGAGAAATTGACGTTATCTATAAATTATTGTTCACGAGGCGATATTAATTGAATAAATAATATTTATTGAAATTCTACTTAAGTGTTAAATCTAAATACATAAGTTTATATGACAATAACAACAACAAAAGCAAAAAAGACATGAATATGTTAGAAGTAAAATGCATGATGATTATTGTTCGATATTTAAAGATTCTGGATTTAAGTAATTGCTCGTGGTTGTTCGCCTACTGATATTCTAGTTGCATTTCCTTGATTTTGTTTGATTCCTCTTAATTTTCCGATGATCTTTAATATACATTCTTTGACTTCCATTCGATATGTTTTAGATGTAGAAGCATGAACCAAAAACAGTATATTATAATTCATATATAAAAGTACTGACTGCGTAATAAAACTAGCGAATGCTTCAATTTGTTTTCGTTCAGCACTTTTGTTCAATATTATACTATTTGATATGGTCGTATAAAGAAGCATTATTGGATGTGAAGCCGTACAGAATACAAAAACAATTACTTCTGCTAGTGCAAGTTTCATGAACTGGATATCTCGTCGTTTCATTCGTCTTGTATCATTTGGTTGAACATGAGAATGTAAATGACGTAAAGTTTTTATTAGCAATATGCTAATTGTAACCAAAGTTGAAATTGGTATAATACCAATAAAAAATAAAAAATAATAACTTATTACTTGTCCATAAAGTCCATAAATATTACATCGATTATTTTCAATACTTTTCCAAATAGGTATATGAATGGAGACTATCATCCAGAAAATTAATAGAATTCCAATGGATCTATAAGCAATTTGTGGTCGACAAAGAGCCCGAATAGAAGCACGTGGATTGCATAATGCATAACGATCAGCACACATTAATATGAGTGTGCTGCGAAAACTCATCACACAAACTTGCATAATATAACCACTAATACGACACATTACCAATGAAGAATTGACTAAATCGTAATGATCAAGGGCATATACGAGTGGAGCGATTCCCCAATTAGCAGCTATCAAACCAAATATAGACACTGCCACTAAATAGATAGAGCATGAATTTATTCGATGTTTTTTTTGTGAAAAAACAACTATTGCAGTTAAATTTCCAAAAACACCCAGTGCAAGGGCTGTTGATAATACATAACGAGTAATATATTGTTGAACAAGAATAAGAGTCGTTATTATTGCCATTTATGTGTATAATAGAAAGAAAATGTTTGAACGTTAACCAAATACCTTTTTTGAAACCGAGAAATATATTAAGAATAAGAGAAAAAAACTAGTTTTATACTCGAAGCACACAAAAAAGTAGAGTAATAATTTGTGAAGTCATGTTTATTATACCAATGAGGATGTGCGTGATATTCTGTTTAAAATTATTTTTGCATCAAAAAATTTTACTTTTATTATCAAAGAAAAATAATAAATTACAAAGCGAGCAACGCGTTAGAAAACTCCAGGTCTTCTAATCTGTTGTATCGTACATAAATTATAACAGAGATCTTCTATTATGTTCTTAAAAGAAAGAATATTTTCTTGTTTCTCTCAACTGTATGATTTTTATCAGTCTTTTAACATTTTTTATATTATGTTTAAAGGATTATCGTACTTTTTGACAGTATTACAGTCAAGTAAAGTCAATACTATAATAATAGAAAGTCACATTAAATATAATTAGTTGACACTTAGATATGGGAATATCGTTCATATGCCGCATACATATGTTTATTAATTGAATTCTGTATTCTTCAACGATAGATAAATTTAGACATCAAAAAGAACAGATGAACCATTAGCAGGGGGTCTTCTAATATTTTTTTTGTATCCTTTATTCAAGGGGAATCTTCTAACACGCTGCTGGTTATATTTAATTAATTTTTAAATAGAACACTAGTGAACAACATAAAAGATTTTTTCTACCTTTTGAACATTTCTATGCTATTAATGTTTTAATGATTACGTAGAGTGCGAAAGAACACATCAAAAAGATCCGATCTCATTTTATTTTTCAAGCCAAGAATGTAAGGGTCATATTAAATAGAATTTTAATTAAAAATTAAAACATAAAGATTTTCAGTAAGTTTTTCTTAAATTTCGAAAAACTTCTTAATAATTTGCTGATTTTGCCATGATTCATATTCAAATTTTAATCCTAATAAAGGCAGAATAACTATAAAAAAAAGTATTTATTCGAGCGGAGCTAACAAATTGTTCAATATCTATATAATCAGCATCATAATCGTATTAAACTACGATAGATAATAGTAAATTGAATAAAAAAATAAGCGCCATATATATATATATCCCGATAGTTAAGGCCTACACTTCAAGAAGATTGTCTCAGAGTTGTGGCTAAGGTGTGAGTATTGATATACATACTAAGTATATCGTCCACACCCATACGGATTTAGATTTTCTTTTTACGTCATAAAATGACGGTAAAATGAAAAACAATGTTACCATGGAGATATTTTTCAGAGGAGCAATGAAACCGTGAATAATATTAACAAAGAATAGCAACAAGTGAAAAAAGAATCAAAGGTATCGTTTATTAAGAAAAAAATAATCAAAACGTAATACTATTAAAATTATTTTTTGCTCACTCAATGCTTATCAAGTTTTTAATACAGCTGTAGTATATTCTCATGTATCAACCTATATATCGTTCTTGATAGTCATAAAGCATATAGTATTATATTATTTCAATAGGCAATATAAAAAGGATGAAACTTATTTTACTTGTTCTTACGATTGTGAAATTCGCTTGGAGTTCATCATCTTCGTACAAGATTATTTCTGCTACAGCTTGGATAACCACACCTATTTCGCTTTATCCAGATTTTTCAGCCAGCTTAACATCTATCGATTTCCATCCATCTATTTTTCAATATTCTTTTAATGGTCCAAGCACAGTTTTTACGTGTACTACGCGTAGTTGTAAGCAAGTCAGTATGGTACCAATGCCAGGTTTGAATGTAGCACGACTAGCGTACGGTGGTGTCTCGTCACGTCGCATTCAACAGCTATCTCCTGTCGTTGTTGGTACACAATTCTTTTTATCAACTGGTTATGCTACACCAAATCGTGATACTGAACTAATTGCTTGTGCTGCTGAAGATCCAACTTGTTCAAAGCCCAACGTTATGAATACAGTCAACAGTCCAGGATTTGGACAAGCTGGTCTTCGCCTGACATTCACTCGACCACTTGGACTACCAATTATGTTAATTCCCGAAGCACGCTATGCATCACGGGATAATCGAGTGACAGGTTACACGATCGAAGCTTGTCAAGATCCGCTATGCCATTTTTCCCGTTCACGTTCATCACTACCATTCAATCTTACTGGTAATGCTAACTGTTTGGGCACTAGTATAGACGTAGCACTTAATCGACTCGGTTTCCCATCATGGCTCACTATGTGTGGAACAGAACTCAATTTAATTCATTGTCTGAGTGCAACATGTAATGAGACATTAGTAAATCAATTCAAGGTTAATCACGACTTTGTCTATTTCACTTATTTGGCTGTAGATTCACAATTTCGATTCACAATCGCCACCACTGGACAAACAGCACAGTCGGGTATGAGTTTTCGCTCCTCTTCTTTTTTTACCGTATTGATCTAAAATTTTTCTTTAGATATTACTTATATTCGTTGTCTTGATCCTAATTGTACTCAATCAATTCAATCACAGCTTACGATTGCCAATCGAACTTCACCAACAAGAACTTCTATTGCTCGCGTTCAAGTTGTTATTGATACACTTACCGATTTGCCTGTATTTCATCTGACGGGCTCCATATATCCTTCGAATGTTCCTGTGTACATGTTTGTAGCATGTCAAGATATCGAGTGTGATATGTCTGAAGCTGTTTATTTTGATTACGGTGCTCATTTTGGTTTGAATCGAGTGCAAGTAAGCGATCTGTTTGTGGATGATGAAGGAACAGTTATTGCCAGCATTCGAGCAGTATATACATCAACAAACGATACGATCAACGCTATCGTGAGAATGGCTCAATCGAGTGAAGCAGAAGTTGATAGGTTTACATTTGTGGAACCTATCTTGATTAATTAATTTTACATTTTTATTCTATAATAACTTCAGCTTTTAAAATAATTGGATTTCTACTCGTACAATACTGAAAATCTTTAAGAAAACGATTCACGAATTATGATACAACTAATCTGTAGAAGTAGATTGAAACGTGTCATCCACATCTTAGTATTTCAACTAAATGTTATTTTATTTTGTAAATCAGAATTCGCATATTGAATAATTATAGTTCTCATTGTTACTGTCAGAACCATATTCGAATAACCCATGAGTCATCGTAATCTCTTGTGATCGAACATGTTGATGGCAAACGATCTTTTAACCATGGAATAAGTTCATCATTGTTTTCCATAGCTGGCGATGTTTTAAAATACTTATCATCTTTACATTTCACAATTAATAGATGGAGATTGTACATATTTTCAACAAGATAAATAATATTTTCACGATTTGTAACAGAGATAGAAAGTATTTTACATTGAATGCTCAATGATGAGCTAGTCAATGCAACACAATCGTCTTCATCGAAATAATGATTACAACATCGTGCATAATCCTGTAAACAGAGATTATGAAGTGATGTATATTTACTTTTGAATATTGACATATAAGAGGATGATGGTTGATCTTCATAAATACTAACAGAGTATAGATTGGGAGCTAGATCAAATAAAGCTTGTAATTGATTTTGAAAGATATCAACATAAGAGTATATTTGTAGGAATTTTAGTTGATTCAAACTTGGAATAATGGCCCAGAATTGATCACTGATAGGCAGTTTAATTTTAAGATATTTAATATTGGGTAAGAGAAGATGAGATGACGTTATTTGATCAAAGTATGTTTCGTTATAAATGTTATTTATACTATTACAAAGTTTTTGTTCATTATCGTGTGGATCTGTTGATTTGAATAGATTAGAATCGGACATCGTATATTCATGGTAATTAAACGTATTAGATAATGTATACAAATAAATCTTCCTTCCGTCTGCTGTAAAGCATCGAACGAACCATCGATGTTCATCAATCCAAAATGAACTTCGAAATGAATTAATTAATTCATCGACTTGTTCTTCTATATTTCGATCTTCAGCGAGTGTACCTGTCATTCTGAGTTTAAATATTTGTAGATTTGGTAGATAATTATGAATCATATATTCCCATCGATGACCATCAAACAATATAGACCATATGTTGATGCCCAAACAACGTAAATTAAGAAAGCTTTGGAAGAAAAGATTCATTTGCTGAACTGGATACTCTCTAGTAATTGTAATTTTCAATTGTGTCAGTGTTAGAAATGTTGACGGTATATAATTTTCATTAATATTGTACTCAATACATGCCGAAAAATGCTTAAGACAAGGTGTATGCTCAAACAGTTGATTTAATTGATTCGATTTTATCTTATTTGACGTATCTATAGTTAGATATGTTATAGACGATGAAGCTTTTTGTGGCATATAAAAATGATTTTGTGCACAATTATAGATATTAAAGATACAATGGGTAAGTTTTGGTAGAGCCCAAATCTTGTTAACAATTATTTGAATATTAGTTTGCTCTACTTCAATTGAATAAGAAAATAGCTTCAAAGAGGTTAAGTTACAGAGTTGATGGCATTGATCAATAATTTCCATTAATTTTTCGCTTGAATTAATAGATTCAAATGTAAGCGATCGTACGTTAGTGAATACATTCAATGATGGTATGTATGCAAGAAACAAATCAATCTGTTCTACACTATTTTCACTGTTACTCAGAGCAAGAGCAATAACTCGATCAGTAATAGATGGTAGATGTTGTTGACAAATCATGTCGAAAGTAAGTTTTGATATAGAATTGAAATCGAAAGAATATGATCGATATTGTTTGTAGAGGAGGTTATTAAATCGATAATTAAGACCATAAAATGCATGTAGAAGATCAATACTATGAAAATAACCGAATATATCTAATAAAATTTCATTAGGTAACGATAGTAAATTCGCCATCTTTTTTTTCTACTTATATTTTACTTCTACTGTAAAAGAAAAATAGAAATATATGCCATTGCTTTTTTCTTTCTTTGTTGGACGATGTTTTTTCATCGACTGTAACTAAGGCATGAGTCATTTGTACATGAATTAGTTGTTATGATAGAAACGACAAATAATATTTTCACTCACTTACAACAATGACATCTACATAAAGATGTAAGTCGTCGATACTGATTAAATCGTGTACTTCATTTCACTTCGAGATAATTTTAATTAAAACTAAATATGAATTATTAGTTAATCTTGAGAGTGTGGACGATGGTAGAGAAATGACAAAATAAGTACACTTTTGGTCTTCTTTTTTAAAAAGATAAGATTAAAAATGATAATGAAATTTAGAGTAGAAATATATGGTCATATCTTTTTGTTGGTAAAAATCTTGCAGATATTGTTAAGTTGACGAAGGATACAAGGAAAAAATGTCTAACGAAAGACCAGCATGTGTTGAAGATTTAGCAAATGAACTTTGGTTTGAAACTTTCGGTTATCTTGACTGGATCAATGTATTTTGCTCATTTTATGGTATTAATAAACGAATTAATCAACTTCTTATGTCTGTTAATGTTCTTTCATTGTACTCATCTTATTTAATCAATCATTCCAATTTAATTTATATATTCTTTCAGGAATTTCCCCTCGAAGAATTTAAACAACTTCAACGTTTTCGATGGATCAATGATTATTCGTATGATGATGCATTGGATATTTCGAAACATTTTTCTTCATTTTCGACTCTTATTTCGCTCTCTATTAATACCAACTTTAAAGGTTACAAGCCTGATGATGATGATGATGAAATTGCGATGACTTTTTTCCGTCAACATTATCCTTATCTTCAACGATTGTATCTATATGGAAATGTAGTTGATCGCGACTTATAAATCATGAACAATATATCTTTATTTCATTTTCCATCTCTTCTCTATTTACATGTAGGTCACATTCATTGTATCTGGGCTATTCAACTTTTGGATCAATGTTCTCAACTTCGTTCGTTTTTAGCGAAACTTTATGATCATCCAGAGACGAGCAATATCACATCGTCCTCTTTTTCGTTGTCTACTCGAATCATTTCAGGTCTTACTGCTATGAAAAAACTTAGATTAGAAGAAGACGATAATTTTCGAAAGCAATTTGGCATTGCATTTCTTGAACTTTTATTACCATGTTATTCCAATCTTCATACATTCGCCTGCGAAATTGAAATTTGGAATAATTGTAAAAGAATCGAAGCAGATTGGTGGAAACAAATATTCGCTTCAAACAACAAATTAAAACGAATTTCTCTTAATTTGATATGGTCAACGCGTGACTGCCGACATAATTTCCAGGAAAAGCTTCAACGTTTTCAATCATCATCATTTTTCATCCAATTAAATGTCGATATTAAATATACGATTGGCGGTCAACCCATGCATTATATGACATATTTCCTCGATATCAAAAATTGAATGTTTAAACGAGTAGAATTCCATTCATAAATATATAGTGATATTTGTATCGTTATTCATATGCATATACACCCTCGTACTCTCCGTAAGTTTTATGCTTTGATTAAAAATATGTTTGCGTCATGTTCGTCGAATCAATATAGTAAATGCATATTCTAATTCATAAAGAAGAGGAATAGAAAAAAAAATATGAGTAATACTTTTTAATTTTATACATCACTTGGAAAAAATCGATCATATTATATAAATAGAATAAAATGATACACACTTATTCGTCAATAGATGTAGAACAGATTAATTTTATTTCAAAACTCACTTATATCAAATAAATTATTTTTTATACAAATATTCAATCGTGTATTAAATTTATCAATTTAATTAAAAGTGAAAAGATTCTTCTACGTTATATTTCTTTATGTAAAAGTACAAGAATGTGGGTGAAATGAATATTAGCAGAAGCCCCCGTAGCTCAGTTGGTTAGAGCGCCGTACTTATATACAGTATCGGAGCAATGCGGATGTCGTGAGTTCGAACCTCACCGGGGGCATCGATATTCTTTTTAAATGATGAACGATATTTCTTTTGTTTTCTGACATAATTAATATTGACAGTATGAATTATTTTTTAAAATCGTATCAGTTACCAATACGTATTAATAAGTATTGACGACATAATTATAGAACAAAAAGCTGTAAACTTGCTCGCCCATATCTACCATGCGCCACAGAACATTTTCTTGAGCATGGTGGTGATGATGATCATATATCTAGTGATTCATCTTTCTTCTATCGATAGTATTTTCCGTAATCTATTTTTTTTATCACTTAGGAGTTTTACTATTTATTGCAGGAGACTGAAAAATGAATGATGATTTCAATTACTCGAATATTTGACTTTTCTATATTCGATAAATACAATAGGCTTCTGCTCTTTTTTGTACTTGTATTGAAACCTAATATGGAATGAAAAAGACAATTTAACTCTAATACTTCCATTACAGGCTTTTTAATACCCAATAAAAAATTTTTCTCCGAGTTATACTATTTGTTCTTCACTTAACCTTTATTACTCTCTTTTATTAGTTGGCTTATATACATATACTTTTCGATAACTTATCTACTCAGTAGAATGTTGTGGTTTTTTATCTGACTTTATACAACCTTCGACAATGATTTTATAGAAATGTCTACTTCTTTTAGTAATCTTCCAAGAACAATGAGATGATCGATGAAATATATCGTGTTCGTTTTTCGTTAAAGATTGTTGCTAAGAAATACGCTCATAAAAACAGAATCATTTTTACCAACAAATAAAAGGAACCAGATAATATAAAACACATTGTCATTCTGTTAAAATACTATTCATTGGACAGTTAGAGATTTTACATACAACTTATTATTAATAACAGAAATCAACCCGAGATGTAAGTAATTTTAGCCTTATGTTTGGATCGACTTTCTGACTTTAGTTTATCATATTATTATGTGTTTATTCTTCGTTTCATCCGTTTTATACACGAGATTTTGTACATAAGTAGGCTGGAATACTTCTAAAAGAATTTACTCAATGAAATATTACATGTCGAATATGAATGTGATAACACAGAAGTTTTGAAATGGTTTCTCTAATCAGCATTTTAACGTGAAAATTACATTTGGTTAAAAATCCCCCTACTTAGAGTAAAAGATATCGAACTCTTGTGATTTATTTATAGATCTCAGATTAAGATATTCATAGTATACTGTATCTAGATTTAAAAAATTATTTTATACTTTCTTTCATGCCAACATTGAAACAATTTATACTCATAGGTCTACAGTAGTACCAGGAAGAACCATCAATCAACAACCACGAGCGATAGACAATTGCTTTGGGCTTGCTCCAAAAGAACGCCTTATTGCTACTTATACAAAACAACCAGGTGGCTGTGGATGTGGACCAACGTTTACAACACATTTAACTGATAGTCGAATAATTCAGCGTCAACAAGAATATGCATGTTGTGGCGAAGGAAATCGTGTCGATAAAATGTTGTTTCTTTCAGATATCAGCTTCATAAGTGACACCGTAGTGAAACAAGACTGCTATAGCAGTATATGCTGTCGTTGTTTGTGTTGCTTTTTATCGTGTTGTAGAGGTACAGGAGGAAAACAAGTCGGCATACGTGGTGCATTTGGTGAAGAAATTTTCACATTTACTTTTAATGATGCAGCTAGAGCTCTTCAGGAAATTCCTGCAGCAGCCATGCCTCATAAAGGAGCAGGTCATCTACTTAAAACAGCGGCTGAAACGAACACTCTTTTCTAAATACTAGACATGCTATGATTTTCAAGTTACTTATGCAAAAAAAAAGAAGAAAAAGATTCAAATCATAATGCCACTGTTCTCTATCACTTCTTGCCTGCTTTCGTCTTTTTTTAGGGTTTTTACTTCGCTATTTTTTATTTATGCTCGTTGTATCTAAGTAATTATATAAATCTAAATTTAAATAAACATGAAAAAATTAATAGGAATAAATTGCATTGCAAGTTCTATCAGCAGACTTAAGATTTGATTGAAAATGTAAAAGTGAAATACTTTAACAATAATGAAAATCTTATAGCTCACTACACTTTCAACAATTCCGACCCTTCATCGAATAAAAAAATTTTTCTACCTTCTATGAACACTTTGCATAGCTTTCAAATCAAGAAAAATAATTGTCTGAAAATTTGCGAGTTATCATTTTTATTCTCTCTACTTACTTATGCCTACATCAAACAAATTTTTACAAAAAGAATTTTCTCTAATATAATTGTATGCAATAAAGAATAGATTAGAAGTCCTGATCGGATTTGCATAATATAATTTGTTTTTATCAAACACGTGTTTATAAATTTATCTTTAGTAAGAAGAGATGCAGCAAATTATGCTCTATAAAATGGTTTCTAATTGATCTCTCGATGTCTCATACGATAATAGAAGTATACGCTTAGAAATATGCATCAGAAAAAATAAAAATTAATTGAAATTCTTTTTGGAAATTATAAAAACATCTATATTTATAGATGTTTAAATTTAATGTAGTAATATAAATACAAAAAATATCAATAATCAACTATAAGAAGATAATCGATTAAAACAATAAAAAAATTATATCTATTAGATCTACTAAAAATAAAATATTTGAGATTTTATTAATATCAAAAACAAATGTTCTATTTATGTAATACAATACTGCTCATATATATATAGAATTTGCATCATTTTAGAATTTATACACGACCAAGCTATGGAGAAAAGTATCTGGAATAGAGTAATATTCATCTTGCTTAGATTTTTTACATTAAAAAATGATTCGAACTGCATACTTATCAGAAATCAAGTGATAAACAAATGTAAAATTCAGATATTGATATAATAATTATAATATATAATATAAAAAAAAATAAACTAAATTATTTACTAACATAATTCATAAGCAAAATTTTATTATTTCATTATTAAGAATTTTAACTTATTATGTATCGTATAAAATTCTATATATCTTATCATAAGATGAATTTTACGATGTATATGACCTTACTGTGTATTAATTTAATTTCATCTTCCCTCAGCCCCCGTAGCTCAGTTGGTTAGAGCGCCGTACTTATATACAGTATCGGAGCAATGCGGATGTCGTGAGTTCGAACCTCACCGGGGGCATCCATATTTTTTTTTCTTTATTCATCGTTCTGTTACTTTCAGTTCTCTTTTCTTTTTTCTTTCTTGTTATTGCACAACTCGATGTAATATTTCACATTTAAGTCTATATAAAATCGATATTTAAATGAAATTTTTTATTTTAGTATCAAAAGCATCTACATCGAATCGATAGTCTACAGAACGATTTATTCGATTGAAGAATATAGCTATACAAGTTAATATTCATTCATTTGTTTTCTGAAATTTATATTAAACGATTTACTATAAAAATATCGAAAGTAAAAATATCGAAAAAAAGACGTGATAGATGGCGCCATTTTTTCGATATTTTTACAGTAAATCGTATTAAACAAATCTTTATTAATAGTAAAGAGTTAGTATTTCTTATCGAAATATTTTATTAAAAAAATAAGCTGCCATTTATAGTTTTGAAGTTATACTGGATAATGGTGGCAAAGTTCAATAATTTTCAAAAAATAGTTTATTTTATAAATTAAATAGAAAAATAAATATTTTATATGAATAAAGTTTTGCTTTTGATAAAAATATAAGATGTAATTATAAAATCAATTATTCTTTATAGTATAAAAATATTCTATGTTGAATTTTGTTTTATATGTTATTTTGCTTTTCGAAACGATATCAAGCAATAGAAACTAAGCACATAGTGTTGTTTTTTTTTATTTTGAAAATAAAAAAGTACATAGTTAAATTGTACTTCGTATGTTGAAGGTGGATGCGAACTTTTTTATTATTATACCATACCTGTACCCTTCAGACATCACATCAATTTTATTAGTAAAATTTTGTCATTTGAAAAAAATTCTTCAATGATAATGAAATGAAATTTAAAGATTTAAATTATATAAAAAATCAGTTGGGAAAAAATAAATAATCTATTAAATACTTCTATTCAACAAGATTCAAAATAATTTATTAATGAAATTTCAATTATTATTTGAAAAAGGGTAGATGTGAAATGTAGCTCAACATTTACATCTATTCACCTTCTTTTCTGTTTTATTCAAAGAAAAACAATTTTTATTTTTACCATGAAAGCATTTTATTTTCGTCATTTTGTGGAAACGAAATGTCATCAGTGTAGCTACTGAAAATACAGAAGGACAGAAATTAAATCAACACAATTATCCTTTTGGAATCTTTATTGATGAAAAGAAAAATATTTTCATTGCTGATTTTAGTAACTATCGTATTGTTGAATAAAAATGTGATACAAAGTAAAGACAAATCATTGCAAGTGGAAACAGGCGGATTATTTGATAGTTTAATGAAAAGCAACAAGTTCTCATTGAAAATATTGCTTGTTGTGGTTTAAAGGAAGAAACCTCAATCAATTGTCTATACTTCAAGAAATAATTGTCGGTCATTTCGGTCAAATCTATGTGACAGATCATGTGAATGATTGAATAATACGTCGATGTGGAGGAAAAGAAGAAGGTGAGATTGTCGTTGTTAGAAATAACTTGAATGGTCCTTGTGACTTATCTTTCGATGACGAAGAAAATCTATATGTTGTTGATTGTTGGAATCATTCAATTGAAAAATTTGAAATAATTCTATGAACGAAATATTGATTCAAATATACTCAACAAATAAATATTAAAATATTAATTTCTTCATCTTTTCTTGATTTTTGCAAAAGCTTAAAAAAGAAAATATTTTGAACGAATACGGTGTGAGTGTTTCTCTTTTATTCGTAATTCTTATCCACACTGACACTATTAACGATTTCGACACCCGATTATTATCGTCACTCATAACAAATGCTTGTATCTATTCTTGTTAGAGTTTTGCTTTTAATTTATACTACAATAAGAATATCGTGGAAAAATGCTCTTCGAAGTTTCATGGTAAGTATTCATATATTTTCGTAAGGGTATACACGATAGCAAAGATGATGTTAATATCTTTAGCTACATCCACACTCTATATCTATGGTATGAATTGAAAGGATATTCTTCGGATAGATAAAATTGATTTAAATATCATACTACTAATTATTGTTGAGCGAGTATTGTTTTTTTTATTTATATTTATGATTCGTAAATTATAAAGATAAATTTTTTTTTTATTTGAGAGGAAAATGCTTTGCATCTGACTAAAAGCATACTGAAGAGGAAAATAGATAGTTTTCTATAAGATATAACGCTTTTCTTTTTATTGATGTTCTCTTTTCTTCTCTTGTAGAAAATGAGTTTGTCTAAAATTTTTCAAATTATTATTTGTACTGAAAACTCTACTGAAAGAAGTCACTTGTTTTTTTTAAAATTCCGACTATCTTTTTGTTGAACTAAGGTTTGATGTTTTATTTAATGTTATAATGATGTTGAATTGTGTATTTCTTTATTTCTTATAATTTATCCAAAAACGTTTTTAGAAAAGCGCAGTCTATTCCATTATTTTACATTATTTGAAGCTAAAAATATTTATATTAATATTAATCAGATCGTCAAGTTTACATCGATTTTTATCAAAAATAAATGTATATTGTTTATTTTCTTGAATATGATAAACAAAGTATGTGAAAATGATGTACTTTTACTTCGACATAGTTCATTCAAAAATACTTTTTTACCTTAATGCATATACTAAAGTTGTTTATAATGCATTAAGTTTATTTTGTTTTAACAATTAAAAACTTATAAACATAGATTTTAAAAACTCTTCTCATAATATCTCACTAAATATAGACAAGAGCACTATTCTAAATTACTTTTGTGTCTATTATGTATATAAAACATTATCTTTTCTTTTCTCTCAGCGCATCTTCCAAGAAACAATTTTTCGATGAAAGACAAATGATATATGGTAGTAAATAGTTTTTATTATTTCTCCTTTCCATAAACTCTAATTAGATAGTTAAACTATTGAGTAACATGATCTTTGTATTATACTATTCTATTTCTTTTTAAATGTATATGTATCACGGATAAATTTCTTTTGTTAGTCTTACTGTTGTGATAAGAAGATTTGTCTAGAATAAAGAATGATAAATAGTGTTGAATGATTTTTTTCTTAAATTATTTATAGAAAATATACTACTGAAATAATGTTTGTATTAATGACAGTTTGATTTTAGGTCTCATTATTGGTATTTGTAATGGAGATGTTTTCAGAGAGTATAAGGCGAATAATACATGTAATTTTTTTCTAACTTTTCCTATCTCTGCACCATTATTAAACAATTTTAGTTTTTTTTTCTTTATAAAAACTCAGAAAGAACTTTTAGATTTTTGGATTCATAGAACTATTAGTCAGATTTTATTTTAAATGTACTTTTAGCTAATACTTTAAGAACTTTATTTTTAGAAAGCATATAACTAATATGCACTTTTATATTTCTTTACCATTTTCATTAATTCTTGTAGCATATATTTTTATTATTTCTAATAGTGCAATGATTTTGTTCAATAATAAGTATTAAGAAATTTTTCAAAATATCTCGTGAATATAGATGTGTGATTTAATATATATGAATTCATTAAGATTTTCTTTATCAATTATTCAATATGATAGAGTTTATGACGTTAGTAAGTAATTACTACTGTATATAGATATATTAGTCATATACATTAATAATATTTATTTAGATATGTAAATACTAAGTATTTCAGTTAAACGATAATTCATTTCTTCATATATGTTTATAAAATATTAGAAATACCATACATAGGATATCAATGTGAATGACTATTATTTTTATTGAAGTGAAATTGATATTTACAATACGTTTGATTCTTATCTTTAACAACCTCAAGGAATTTCGTTAAATAATATATTATTTTTGTTACTTAAGAAATGATAGATAGACACGCCATTGCCACAGAAATTCTTCTAGCTACTTAAGAAAGATAATAAAAAGAACTAAATTAAAAACATTATCTATTTATCCAGCTCAATTCTATGAAGATATATAAATATTTCTAATCTATGAATTTTTCTAGAACATTATTTAATTAAACATGAATGACATAGAAGAAATATATCTTCCATCTCGTAATCAACATCAGACTGTATCAAAAGTATCTAAACATGATTGGGTCCCTGTAACACATAATGGATTGTAAGTATTATATTTCTCTCACTAACAAATGATTTCAAAGAGAAATTCACTGACTATTTTTTTTTAAAGAAGTACACGCTTCAAAGTTTTGATTAGCATCTGTGCAGTTATTGGTATAGTTGTGTTTCTGGTTGCACTAATTGTACCCACACTTGCCAATAACAAATCAACATCCTCTACTAGTACTACTAATAGTGTTATGAACACAACCACTCAAACTACATCAATTTCTATAACATCAACTTTAACAACAACAATCTCAATCTCTACAACATTGGCATCCACAGCCTCAACCTCAACTTCAGGATCAACATCAGCTTCAACTTCAACAATAATAACAACCTTCACTTCGTTAACAACATTAACTTCGACAACAGCAGCATCAACTTCAATAACAACCTCAGCTTGGACATCAACAACTTTAACTTCAATGTCAACAGCCTCAACTTCATCAATAACGTCATTCATAACCTCAACTCTATCAGCAGCGATATCCACAATTTCAACAACAACAACATCGACCTCAACGCCAACAACAACAATCTCAACTTTATCAACAACAACATTCACAACCTCAACAATCTCAACTTTATCAACAACAACATTCACAACCTCAACACCAACATCATTAACTTCATCGACAACAACAACAACCTCTACTTCGACGACGACGACAACAACAACAACTACAACCTCTACTTCGACAACAACAACATCAACAACATCAACTTCAGCATCAACAACGACATCCACAACCTCAACTTCAACGTCTACCACATCAACAGAAACCTCGACCACATCAACGTCTACAACATCCACAACCTCAACCTCAACAACAACCAGTGAGTTACCAAAATAGTTTAATAATGATATAGACCGTCTTGAGGGTGTGAGTGTGAGTAATATGTCAACCTGTCATCTATACACTCAACTTCATCCATACATATCATCATCTCGCCTCTTCAGTGTGAGGATATAGGTGTACGGTATGGTTGAAAGGTCGACATATTACTCACACGCTCTTCAAAGTGTTTAATAAATATATATGTATGATTTTAGCAACAGCAAGTTGTGCTCCTGGCTTCTCTGCAACACAATCCGCAAAATGTGTCGATATACTGAGTAATCTTTATAATTGTGGATCCATTGGCTATGTTTGTTCATCAGACTATACAATATGTTCAGCTGGTATATGTAAGACAACACCTACTATACAACTTAGTGGGGCAACTCCTATACCTGCCTGGGTTGGTGTGACTACCGATGATGATATACAGCAAGTTAGCCTTCCAGTTAATGTTACACTCTATAACTATAGTACTAGTTCTGTTACTGTATCAAGTAATGGAGTAAGTTATTTTTTGAACATAGTTTTGTCGTAAATAAAATGTGTTTTAGCTTCTTTGCCTTGGTAGTTGTACTGATGCTTATGCAAATCAAAAGCTTCCAACTACAAGCGTTGGAGGTCCAACAGCATTTATTTTCTGGTATGATTTGGCGATTTATAGTGGTACTACTACTCAAATGGTTTATTATGCAACCAGTGGAACAGCACCTAATCGAATAACAGGTTTTGAATTCTATACAACTAGTTCTACTTACCCATCAAATTATTATCATTTTCAAATATTATTTTATGAAAATTTACCGAATATTGTTAAATATGTTTATTTCGAAATATCCGATGGAGGTAGTTTAGCAACTATTGGTGTTCAACGTAAGCTATTTTTTCTAGTTTCTTTCGTTCTAATGAAGACCTGAACTATAGTAAAACTTAAGCTAAAAGAAATGTTGTAGTGTATAGGATAATACTCTGTATTTCCTTTTCTTCCCACATATTGTGACTAATATAACATCAAAAACTGTCACCAATGCTGAATAGAGATCGTTATAGACGTAAGCTATAAATGACTTCTCCTCAATAATACAATATTCCAAAATATATTCTTAGATTTTGAGACTTCTCTAGGATTATTTAGTGTTCACTGTGGATTTGTCTAGAGTTTTAGCTGTTCGTTTAATAGAAAATAATTTAATAGGTTGAACATATCATATTCTTCGGGAGATATTCTAGAATAAGAAGGAATTTTATTATAAGGAGAATTTATTACAGATCGTGGGAAAATGTTATTAATTCTCATTAACTAATATTGTAGCAACTACTTCGTGTTTTACGTTTAAATCCCACAGGGAGTGTGCTAACGGGTTTTTTTATTTCATCATAGAATCATCATCAGGACCAAACATAACTTATTCAGTAAATCAAGCATTTGCAGTGGCTTATAATACAACACTTTTATTCGATACAAATGCGGGTACCTATACTCGCATATGATGATACATGTTTATACAAGTGAATCAAGACGTGGATCTTTAAGAATTTATGTTGTTTTGAATTTGTTCGTGTGCTTCATTGTTTATGTTTTATTTATTTGTGTCTGTACTTGTGCATCTCTAGTTTCTTGTATTTCTACTTTTAATTTGTTCATGTGTCATTCGCGTGATGATGTGTTCAGAATACAACACAAAAGTTCAAATGTTGCTTTTAATTCTATTCCAAATATAATAAAATGTTATTCACAACAGTTATCTCTTTATTTTTTGTCTTATTTATAATGAAATTTACTAATGATCATTATGTGCATACATCTAATATTCTCTTGAAAGTTTTTTGACAAATCGACAGAAGAATGGTGTACCACACTGTTGAAATGCAAGAACATTGTATAATTTGCTTATTTGATTAGTTATTGTTAACGAGTGGCATTATAGTTGACCATAAGAAAGCAATTTAAGAAGCACATATCTATCTAGATACAATACTCTAAACGAGCAAGGGTGTGGATGTGAGTATTATATTCTTCTCGAATGCACACCCATACCCACCCTCTATGAGACATGCATTAGTTAAATAAACTCGATGGCAATTGCACTGAAATTTTAAATAAAATTGTTTTAATTTAATTTGATTGATATTCTTGCATTGACGTGATGTTCTATCTATTTTATCTACATCTAATCGAAGATTTAGGTAGTTCAATTTTAGAGTATAATCTATTATAGAGAATAAATTACTCGAGTGTTGTAAATTCAAGACTTTCTGTCGATGAACGACATTCTGAAGACGTAACAATGGATTTTAAATTTGAAAATAAACTAATCGATAGCTATACCACTACTAGTAATATTTAAACATTAAATTCTTGATACAGGAATCAGTCGGATATGAAGCCCGAAATCTTCATTTTCTCTTATTGGAATTTCAAAATAATCAATATAAAACTAATGTTTAAATAATAATAAGTATAAATAATATCGTTGAAAGATAAATAAACATAGATTTTACAAAATAATCTCTGTCGGAAGTTTATCAAACCATGTAAACAATTTCGGTACCTGATTATTATCGTCACTCATAGCAAATGCTTGTCTCTATTCTTGTTAGAGTTTTGCTTTTAACTTATACTACAATAAGAATATCGTGGAAAAATGCTCTTCGAAGTTTCATGGTAAGTATTCATATATTTTCGTAAGGGTATACACGATAGCAAAGATGATGTTAATATCTTTAGCTACATCCACACTCTATATCTATGGTATGAATTGAAAAGGATATTCTTCTGATAGATAAAATTGATTTAATTATCATAGTATCAATTATTGTTGAGCGAGTATTGTTTTTTTTATTTATATTTATGATTCGTAAACTATAAAGATAAATTTTTTTTTATTTGAGAGGAAAATCTTTTACATCTGACTAAAAGCATATTGAAGAGGGAAATAGATAGTTTCTCAGGAATCAATTTATTTTTCTATAAGATATAACGTTTATCTTTTTATTGATGTTCTCTTTTCTTCTCTTGTAGAAAGTGAGTTTTTTTTTTAGATTTTCAAATTATTATTTTTACTGAAAACTTTACTGAAAAAAGTGACTTGTTTTTTTTAAAATTCCGACTATCTTTTTGTTAAATTAAGGCTTGATATTTTATCTAATCTTATAATGATGTTGAATTGTGTATTTTTTCTTTTTTATAATTTATCCAAAAAAAACTTTTAGAAAAGCGAAGTCTATTCCGTTGTTTTACATTATTTGAAGCTAAAAACATTTATATTAATATTGGTTAGATCGTTACATTTACATAGCTTTTGTCGAAAATAAATGTATATTGTTCATTTTCTTGAATAACATAAACAAAGTTTGTGGACATGATCTACTTTTGTTTTGATATAGTTCATTCATTCATTTTTTTTCTCCCTTGTCGTTGCGGGTCGAGATGTTCCAATAAAGTATTCAAAAATACTTTTTTTTATCTTAATGGATATATTGCATATATTAAAGTTGTTTATAATGCATTAAATTTATTTTGTTTTAACAATTAAAAACTTATAAATATCGATTTTAAAAACTCTTCTCATAATATCTCACTAAATATAGACAAGAGCACTATTCTAAATTACTTTTGTGTCTATTATGTATATAAAACATTATCTTTTCTTTTCTCTCAGCTCATTTTCTAAGAAACAGTTTTTTAATATTTTCTTGTCATATCCTCTAATTAGATAGTTAAACAAGTGAGTAGTATGATCTTTGTATTATACTATTTTATTTCTTTTAAAATGCATATATATCACGGATAAGTTTTCTTTGTTAGTCTTAGTATTGTGATAAGAAGATTTGTCTAGAATAAAGAATGATAAATAGAGTCTAATGATTTTTTTCTTGAATTATTTATAGAGAATATACTACTGAAATAATGTTTGTATTAATGACAGTTTGATTTTAGGTCTCATTATTGGTATTTGTAATGGAGAGTTTTTGAGAGAGTATAAGGCAAATAATACATGTTGTTTTTTTTCTTTATTGAAACTCAGAAAGAACTTCTAGATTTTTAGATTCATAAGACTATTAGTCAGATTTTATTTTAAATGTACTTTTAGCTAATACTTTAAGAACTTTATTTGTAGAAAACATACAATTGATATGCTCTGTTAATATCTCCGTTTATATTTCCTTATCGTTCTCATTAATTCTTGATGTGTTCCTCTTTGTTAGGAATATTCTAATCCGATAAAGCGAACTGACTAATGAGTTCTATCCATCTATTAAATATGTTCTGCTCGGATGATGAGAATCTAGCTTAAATTAGAGTTTATATAATCGTGTGTCAATGGACAAAATCGAGTGTCATATATTTCATACATGTAATAGTCTTAACAAAATATCGTATTTCTTGTATTAGTTGCTGTATTGTATAGTGAATAGTCATGTGTGTTTTTGAGTGTTAGAAAGCTGGACCAAAATATTAAATAGATTAAAAAAAAATTGAATCAAAAATTTGTTAGTCTACAATATGAAGTTCTCTATGTAATATATTTATACGTAATTCTTAAGAATTACTGCCATAGGAAGTCAAGGTGACATTCATTCTATGAAAACTATTAAATAGAAAAATATTATAGATTGTACTGAGATATATTTCATAATTATAAATTGAATGTCAAGTAAATCTTCTAAAGGAATAGGTATGCTGTTAGAGTTGGACTTAAATAATCTATCTTTAATTAAGCATGTGATATCTTATATTTACAGAATTAAATTGATTCGATCGAGCAAAATATTTCTTTTTATTGTTAAAAAATATATCATACCTGTTTAATTACTCTTTTTTTGTACAAAAAAACAATCGTTTTTTTCAAAAAGGAAACTTATTCATTGATTTAAGAATCTTTTTTTCTTTCATTAGACTTAATTTTATTAGATAAAATACTTTTAGTCGATTTAAATAAGTATAGTTTAATATATTTGTCATTGTTACGAGGACCTATTTAGTTTTTAATATTATTTTATTGGAAGTAATGAAACTAGACATAAATAACTGTTGAAACCAAACTTTTTTTAATCCATTCTGCTGTTTATTTTAGAAAAGAAACAATTTTATCATCAAAAATAAAGACTTTCAATAGATCTACTCTTCGTCTATAATAAGCGTTTAATCAGGTAAGAAATATTTGATATTTAAACTTATATTGTAATATATATATGTCTAATAATACAATTATGGAGAGACATACTATTGTCTTAGAAATTCTTCTATCTGATTACGAAAGACAATAAAAAGAACTAAATTAAAAACATTATCTATCTATCCAGCTCAATTCTATGAAGATATATAAATATTTCTAATTTATGAATTTTTCTAGAACATTATTCAATCAAACATGGATGACATAGAAGAAATATATCTTCCATCGCGTAATCAACATCAGACTGTATCAAAAGTATCTAAACATGATTGGGTCCCTGTAACACATAATGGATTGTAAGTATTATATTTCTCTCACTAACAAATGATTTCAAAGAGAAATTCACTAATTATTTCTTTTTTGCAGAAGTACACGTTTCAAAGTTTTGATTGGTGTCTGTGCAGTGATCGGTATAGTTGTGTTTCTGGTTGCACTAATTGTACCCACACTTGCCAATAACAAATCAACATCCTCTACTAGTACTACTAATAGTGTTATGAACACAACTAATGAAACTACATCAATTTCTATAACATCAACTTTAACAACAACAACCTCAATCTCTACGACATCGACATCGACATCGACATCCACAATCTCAACTTCGACAACAACAACCTCAACAACAACAGCTTCAACATCATCAAC
>CAJNOI010000095.1:64032-87904 GCA_905250115.1 Adineta steineri
TTAACAAATGGAAGTGTGCTAATTAGCGCTGGGAATACTGGTAGTGGGTTTTTAGCTAGTGCTGAATTATATGACCCAATATTTAGCACCTGGACACCTACAGGAACTATGAGTGCTGTGCGAGGCGCTCATATCGCAGTCAAGCTAGCAAATGAAAAAGTATTAGTTAGTGGTGGTGATGGTGGTAGTGGTGGTGGTGGTTATTTAAACACTGCTGACTTGTATGATCCCATAGCAAATACTTGGACAGCTGTTAGTCCGATGAATTCGAAGCGTTGTTCTCATATGGCATCTATATTATCAAATGGTAGCGTCTTTGTTGCTGGTGGATACAATGGGGGTTATTTAACTAGTGCTGAAATATATAATCCCACAACCAATACTTGGACAAATACAGCTAGTATGAGTTATGCCCGACAGTTGGCTACAATATCGGTATTATCAAATGGAAAAATATTAGTTGCTGGTGGTGATAATGGTAGTCCATTAAACGTTGCTGAATTATATGATCCATCGACTAACACTTGGACAGTTACAGATAGTATGAATTATGCGCGAATTGGTCATGCAGCAACTGTTTTGTCAAATGAATATGTATTAGTTACGGGTGGATGCACTGCTAATAGTATTGCTGAAATATATGATGTATCAACAGAAACTTGGACAGTCACTGGAAGTATGATGTCTATACGTCAGTATCACACAACATCCCAATTGACAAATGGAACAGTATTAGTTGCTGGTGGTATTATTAGTACTAGTACTTATTTAAACAGTGCAGAATTATATTAAGCATCATATACATGACAATATTTTCTTTTATCAAGTTAAAACTATTTATTCATAAATACTTTGCTAAAACTATCATTAATCATAATTTATAATTGTTGAATAAAATCGTAGTTTCTAAAAGAAAGAAATATTTTTTAATGAAATCGAGCTATTTAAACAATGTGTAGCTAATTAAAAGTCATTTGAATTTATTTGAACATTTTCTCATACATACAAGAGACGAAAGCGGGAAAACGTTTTGCTACTTAAATGATCACAATGATCAGTTGTTTTCTATTTTATCGATCGATGTCTTAAATTTAATACTACAATTGATAACAATAAAAACGTATTAAAATGTTAACAATTTGAATATTTCAACATTAGAAAATAATCAAGCATTAAACAATTGCTTTTTTTCTATCACGAATATGATGGTTTATCATATTATTCAATCAATCTCACACAATATACCAATGAAAAATAGTTGATTGTCACAGGTTGATGATGAATATTGATACATTCTATTAAGATTTGAGATCGAACAAAATTATAAAAAAAAGACTGAAGATGATTTTTATATTGTGATCTACTAAAAATTAATTCGTAGTAAAAAGGAATTTATGAAACTTATTGTCGCGTAAAGTTCAATAAATCAAGATTTATTTCACATCATCATTTTTTTCAAAGTTTGATCGATGAAAATTTGTTCGTGATTGAATAAATTCTAATTATGAATTATCAGATTTCAGATCCATTTCAAGCAGATGATTTTCAACAACATACTTTGGACAAATTGATTTCAATCACGAAATTTTTTTGAATAGGATTATTCTTTCTGGTTTAAGGGATTCTTATCCATTAAATTAAAACAAAAAAATTGATCAAAGTAAAATAAAACAATTCATATACTCGTGTTCTTATAATTTTTATAAGAAAAATCGTTAGAAAATGTTACGTGAGTAAGTATCGTTCTATAGTTTGCAATTGAAATTTCGTTGGAATATGTTGTATTAACAAAAGTGGTGTTATGTTATTTAGAATCATTTGACAATGAAAGTTGGCGAAGAAGAAGACGGTGACGAGTAAATGCTCATCATGAAGAAAATGATAACGAGGACTCGAATTCAAATAGTATATTCGCATCCAATGTATTGAATAAGATCAATGGTTTAAATGAAAAAACTGATCGACATCGTCTGTGTTAGATTATTTTGTATTTGTTTGTTGTTTTGATTTTTTTGAATGTTTGGAATATCTTGAATTGAAAATCTCTGTACTTCTTATCAAACTCAACAGATAGAATGGCTAAGATTGATTTTGGGTGATATTTGAATGCTGAATTTATTTTTAGATTGGAAATTAACGTTAGAAAAAAATCATTGTAAAATAAAGCTGAATTTTTCTTTTTTTTTCTTTCGTAAGAAAATAGTGATGGGAAGAGTGACAATTCCTGAGAACAATATTTATTTTTGAATCAATGAGTTTGTATGATTTTTTGATAAAAAAATATGAGTTTTGATATATGACTGAATAAAAAAAGCTATTGATAATGAAACAAATTAACGATCTAATTTCTATTTTCGTTATGAAACTGTATCAACTATTCCAGCACTAGCAACAACACAAAGCAAGTGAATGAGAGGGTGTGGATGTGGATATCTCGTTCTGATAGCAACCCACACGCACATCCTTACAATAGAGTTCGAGAGTATTTCACCATGTGGACAAATATCTTGATTTGATAGATTTTGTATTTGAGCAACACATTCATCTATAAGTAAAAACAGGGTAATTCATGCAATGAATGCTAATTAAACAATAGGAGATAGACGAAAACATCGTGAAAACAACAAATCAATATTAACATCACAGAAATTCGTGATTAATTTTTGATGATCTGATCGAATAATTTCAAACAATTCTTCAACTAATTCTGCTGGTAATCGATTTGATAAAGAAATAATACACCATAACTTTCAGGTATGATTGTTCTATAGTAATGGAATTCCATTAATATTGTTGATAATGATCTTATTCATATATGAGAAAATGATTGACATCAGTACATGATAAATAAATATACGAAGAAATAGAAGATGAAGAAACATACAGCAAATAACGCATTGACAGAGAATTAGAGATAATAAGAACAAATCCGAATAAATCTACAAAAAAAATACTGCTATAACCCATAGTATTAAGTAGTATCTTTGCCTTGTCCCATTAGATAGAAACACGATCAATAACTCTTCATTGTTGGTCGTTTAGAGTATTGTGTCTAGATGGATAGATGCTTCTTGAGGGTTTGTGAGGGTGTGGATGTAAGTGAGGTGCGTGGGTGTGCGGTTTCTGTCTTCTTCTTCTTTCTTTAACCACACCCACACCCTCTAGATGGAACCTGTTGTAAGATTGGTTCAGATTCCTTTTCATCTTCACTGATATTACTTAATGATTTTCCTTATCATTAGTTGTAATTAGATGAGGAAAATGGAGTTTGGTCTGATTGAATGATACTTTTTCTCGTACTTTCAAATGTTTCAGCTCCGGATTATGTGTCTTTCTCTCTTGAAACATGAAACCAGAGAATAGTGTTATGATCTTAACCCTGAACTTGTATCATCTATTCATATGATAGTGATACCTCATTTAGGTGTTGTTTCAGTGATTACATCACAGTTGATGTCTTTAAAAACACTGTGATATGTGAGTGTACTATCGTTTGCAATTCATCTCTGAAGATCGAACAAATAATAAAAGACGCTGGGTAAGCGCTTTTGAGAAGACAACAGTTTATTTTAAAACTTGAACTCTTTTGTCTATACGATAAACTAACACATGACCAAATTTTTTTGCTACAAAATTAGTTAGAACATAAAACAACGCGTCACAAACAAACACAGTCACGAAACGGAAAAAAGCATATAAAAAACTAATTAAGAGCTGAAAACACAACAGAAAACAGAGAGAACTAATGAAGTTTTGTAATGTGACTGTATGTTTTCTTAGCGAAATACTGCTTTTAATCGAATCATTTTTAGTTGAATGTCACGATAGAAACTCAATGATAAAAAGTAAACGGTCAGGATCAAAATAAAGAACTTCAGTAGAGTAGGCACGACATACAGAGAAAAAGAACACAACATATAATCAAAGTATTTACATAGAACTTTCAACTGTGCGAAATCACTTCTCCATTAGAAACTGAGTTTTCAATCTCAACGAATTCGACTGTCTTTGAGTCAGTGATGTTCTGGTACTGTCTCAACGGTGGCTGCTCGAGTCGATGGTACAATTCGATTCGTTTCAACTGTTATTCTTCGTCGTTTCGAGTACAATCTTTTCAAAAGTTGCAAGAATCGTGATCTTAATTCTTGCTGATTCAAGAAAATTGTAAATACAATGAGCAACTGATGTAGTATCGTAAGATTTTCTAAAAAATCTTCCAAATCGTCTGAAATACCATTCAGAAATCCGGGATAGATGCTTCGAAGTGCTTGACGGAATGCGTACGGCAGTTCGGTAAGAGAAAAGAGAATTGTAAGTGGTAAAAATTGTATGAAAAGTTTCTTCGTACGTTTCCATGTTTCCTGTATTGTCTGCCGTTTATTTGGGTTAGTAGAATTTGCTGTAAGCATTCTCACCGTTTGCTGCTTCTGATAGACGACGTGTCCAATTAGAAGTAGATCAAAAACAATGGCTACAGGAACTGGTAACGTGTAACTGATAATTTGAGCAGCGTTGAGTAACTGTAGGCTGACTTTTTGATAATAGCAAGGAGCATTGCAGCTTTTTGAAATGGGGTCGTAAACTTCCGTGTTCCCACAAGGAAACAAAACGTGCAAGTAAAAGTGAAAGATAGTAATAAAAATTACCATCAGAATAACGGGGAAATAGTGAAAGAAAAATTTTCTCACTTTAGTTTTCTGCGTAATATTTGAATGAAAGATGAGTAAATAACGTTCACAACTCGCTAAGGAAACTAGCCAAAGTTCAAGTATGTAAAGTGTATTGTCAAAAAACTGAAAAAAGACACAGAAAGGTTGAGGATTGTGTAAACTTCCAACAAAAGAATTTCCTTCTGCTTGTGGAAGTAAAAGGAAAGGTAAATCGAGGCCTGTTACGAAAATTGAAACGATTAGAAGACAGACAATAGTGAAAGTAAAGAAACGTTGTGCACGTTGTTTTCGTTGATAGAGAAAATAGTGAATTAGAAGACCAACATTACAAGCTACAGAAGGAATATTCAAAAGAACAAAAATGTAGAAAAACACTTCGTTTTGGATATCAGCCGAGGAGGAATCGGATGACCAGTCAGTCGACGACTCATTTGTAGTGACGTTTAATGTAACAAGCGACATGTTTGAAGGTTTTCTTCCAGTAGCTATGTTTGAAAATGTTTTATGACTCTTGAAAACTAATTTTCTTTATTTATCTCTTTCTCTTTCTCTTGCATAATTATAAAAAAAATTATGTGCGTAAATTAATATGAATTTAGTCAAAGGAAGAACTAATGCGCAATTAATATGTCACCTTTCTAATGAAATAAAAAGCTAAAAGCCTGATTTTCTAGATTTAGAAAGTTTTTTTTTCTATTTTTTTCTTTTATCTTTCTATTATGTCGTTTAAATTTCAAGTCTATATTTAGAGTTACGTGTTTTTATACATGAAATTTTATACTCGATTTTAGTTTATTCTGATTAATATGAATGATAAAAAAAAATTATGGGTACTCAACTTATTACAAATCATCAAGCTTCAAGTCCTGATTGCCACAATCAGCAAGAATAGTCAAGAAAATCAACGAACTAACAAGCATCGGATTCTACTAAGTCATCAACAGCAGCCAGCAAGAAGCAATAATAAAATTCAAGCAAAATTTCTGTACCACAAAACATGAAACAAATTTATGAAAATCCACTACTGCAGAGCTGGATGAGTCTGAGTTTTGACTCCACTGTTTGACTCGAGTCATTCATCCAAAAAAAAATTTTTATTTTTAGCAAAACATTACAATTTATAAAGTTAAATTTCTATTTTTTTAATAACGTTCATTCTAATCGAATATATTGCATGTGAATAATTTGTTTCTATTTATCTATTCATATGATCATAAATGATAATCTATACGCGTTCTTGAACATATTTTTTTGTCTCATTCTATTTTTTTGCGACAGAATATTGAAGAATCTCCTAATATATAAAATATGAAGACTTTGTGAGCAACATTGTTACTTTTATTAAATTATATATAGAAGAAATACACTTGTTGTACACATTTGTTTTATTATTAAAATTACACAATTATAAGTTTTGTCAATGATATTTATGATATGGAAATATCTAAACATTTGAATATAAATATGTGAATGAAAAGAAAGAAGAAAATATATATGACATTATTACACGAGAATAGTAAAAAAATAAAGAAGAACAAACAAAAATAGTATACTACAAATGAAAGATTATATAAGATATATATATATATACTCTTTGGCATTAATAAAATAAATAAAGCTTTGCATTGCCTCATAAACCATAGTGTTTCTTTATCACACTATTATATAATAATCGCCGGTATAAATACATTGTTAAATACAAACATATTGTATGATTTATAAATTTATTAATATTAATTAAATTTCATTGAAATTATTTCTATCATGTCAAATCTTGCTACTACATCAATGACACTTGATTGTTCAAATTCAAATATTAACATACATGAATTAAAGCAATCTGTTGTAAACAAAGTTTTTATTAATGTTCAATCAAAACAACCAAATTCATGGTTTGTTAAATATTCAATATGTTCACGAGAAGTTGTTGATAAATACGGCACTACATCTAATTTTGTATGACATATGAAGAATGATTAGCTACGAAAAACGTTAACAACGGTAAAAAACAATGAAACATTGATGATATGACCGAACAAGAAACAAATAAATATTCATCAATTGATCCTAGGGTGGGTGTAAGTGTACGTGTCGGTGTTCACTCTGTTATCACTCATGCCCACGCCCAAACCCACAATCACATACGTTGCCGTTAACGGATTTCATGAATCAACTGAAAATAAAGCAATTTATATGAATGAACGAATCAATGTAATAACTTAAATAATTCTAAACTAAATCTACTCTTGAATGAGTTGCGTTGTCATCGTGGACTTGGTTTACGTGTTTGATTAAATAAATCATTTAATCGATTCACAAGCACATGTCTTTGTCCACTAAGTTATTATGGAAATCAATGTCAATTTCAAAATCAACATCTCAGTTTAGCTATCAAATTTCATGTTTCAGGTCAATTAAGACAAATTCCTTTTATTATCTTAATTTAACTAATTCATAATAGAGATCAACGAATCATTCATTCATATAAACAAGTTACTTATTTATCCATTCGCGCTTGTAATATTAAATTCAATGCATCTCTACTTTCTTCAACTCGACCCAAAGGAATGAATATAACATATTCAATCCATATTGATGTTTATGAAAAATTTTCTCTTACATATTGGGGAAGTTCTTTTTATATCCAGTGATATTCTTATTCTTATTTGTTCATCGATTAGGATTTATTGTAAATATTCTATTTAAAAATGATCATGAAATTTGTTCAAATAATAAATATCTTTATGGAAGATGTTTGAATTATCTAAATAGAAAAGAAACATTTTGCCAATGTGAAGAAGGATAATTTAGTCAATATTGTGATATTCCATGTCACTGCATTCGTTCTGCACCCAATTCATTATGTATTCGTATGTTAAATAATAATTGATCCATATGTGTTTGTCGAGAAAATTATTTTACTTGAAAATGTTATCTTCGATATCGAATATGAGGGTGGGTGTGGGTGCGTTCTATTGCGGTTATTACGAAATCCACACCCTCAAGATAGGGCATATCGAAATACATCAATTTTATTTCTTATTCTCACTTGAACAAAAAACTATTACTGTTGTATACTTGTTTCGCTATCAGACTGTTTCTAAGTTTATTAAGTATGAATATATTTTTCAGTATCTTTATACGCATAATAATAATGAGATTCTAGTGCATCAAAGAAAGCCGTGACAGTACTTTTGATAATTATCATTGAGTTGTCAAAAATAGAAAAATGTTCATCCAACTGATTAATTATATAGAGTAATGTCGAATTGATTTTATCATCAAAGACAAACTGGTTCATCCTTCTAATGACATCTTCTCAAAATAGAAAAATTATTTTTGAAGGTGAATACTGATTGGTAATATATGACAAATTCACATTCATATCTACCTTTGTAGAACTATATAACTACTTGATTACATCGCTACACACATATTAGGACATTTCGGATGATAACATTAGTCGAAGAGTGAAATACTGTTTATATTCATCAAAGAAATCTTTTTTCACTCATTCCATTCATTTAGTTGCCACTGGCAGAGAAAAAACTATTCATAATGTGATACAATTTACATACTTTGAATCTAATCTGTTGTGATTTAGCATTAATAAAAAGTGATGACTACTGTATATATAAGGTGTGGATGAGGATGGTTGTTCATTTGTTATTCACGCCCACACTCATTCACTCTCACGTTATTTAAATATTTCATTTTTAAGTCTACACTTTCTTCACATTGATTGATCGTTATGCACCATATTTATTCAAAATTTTAGTAAAATATAACTGTTCATTCGAATAGATTGAAGGGTTTTCTTTTACACATTATTATTTTTCTTTCGATATTTTGCTTCAAAAAAACTTTTTCGCTCAAACGACACTATATCTTATAATTTCATGGGCCAGTTTTCAGCAAAACTTTATAAAATTAAAAAAGTCTATATTGTTTTTGTATTCAAAATAAATTCTTATTCACAGCCAAAACGCAGGTAACGCACAGACGTTTTTCCAACTTTGAACGATTGTATCTGGAGAACGGTAAGAGGGAGAGATCTGAAATTTTCAACAAACATGTAACTAAACAAGTTCTATAATAGTTCAAAGTTTGAGCCTTAACGGTTTAGCCATTCCCATTTTATAGATCAAATACGAGTGAAAACACACAGACAAAAAAGGCCCTTGCTTTTTAGTGAATACGAAAGACACGATAGATTCTACGAACTACTCCATGTTAATGAATTTTCGTTACAGAATATTTTGTAGCTGAACATCAGGGCTATCTATTGCTACAAAGAAAATATGAATTACTTGAAAAATGAATGAGTTATTGACAAAACTTGAAGTAACGCACAGACATTTTGGTAACGCACCGACATGTATTTTCATAAAAGTTTGCTAATCTTAAAAATATTATTTCTAATCTAAAAATATCACTTTAAAATATCAAAATAATAATGTTTATTTATATTTCAAGCGTTTAGCACTGATTTTTTATATTTTTGCTAGCGCTTATACATGTTCTTATTGATACAAAATGATAGAAATTTTTTACCTAAAAACGTTAAAAATTAGAAAAAAACAGTCCATTTTGATGTTGCATCACCGTACATTCGGCATAGTTGTGAAAACAATGCAAACGTATATCAGATTTAAAATTGTATCTGGAATCGATGATTTATAGCTAATTTATGTATGATATAATATAAATTTTTCGAACCTCGTGTCTGTGCGTTACCAAATTGCTTGGCACTGAGGCACTTGAGCTAAAAACCAATGTGTTCATTGGATAGCCTATCAAAAGTAGACGGAGGATCAGTATGAGTTTTGAAAATAAACTGCTTTAGTAACACCTAAATATTTACTAAACTTGATTTTCGGTAACGCACAGACATACATTTATTTTGGTTTTTCAAAGACATCTTTCTCATAGCAGAAACAATCTGGAGAAATTTTTTACAGATCAGAAGAAAGCCCATCTTCTGCGCTTCAAAATGATGTAAGATGCTTGATGATTATTTCTTTTGTTCTCTCGATGTATACACTTCTCTTAAAGCATGATGACTCATGAAATGTTACTAATCGATCCACCCGTTTGTTTCGTCCATATTTTTTCGTTAAATAAGCGTTGACCAATAAAAACAAAAATGAAGTTCTTGTTCAGAAAAGTGCGCTCTATCTTTTGGCAAGGTCCAATGTTGCTGAATTTTAACTTCTACTTCAATCATTTTGGTTGACCGTTAGCCGTTTTGGCTGTTCAGTCTTGTATAAAAATGAAGTATTTATGCTTTATGAAAAATGTGATAAATTCTTTAATTTTTGGATATATATGAAAAATAGTAATATCCTTCGACAAATTTCTATTTCACGTCGTTATCTTTATATTAGTTTTCAAATGGAATTTTATATCAAACAAATTATCAATTCTAAAATATCATCTTCGACCATATCGTAGCAATAAATTCAATTTTTTTAATCGATAAAATAAATGAAAATGGTTCGTGAATATATATATTATACTCATTTACATTATATTTTTCTAGTTTTCAAGAGTAAATCAACAAGCAATTTTATACAACGAATATTAATAAAATAATACCAATATGTATATGTAAACATGTCAATCTGACGTAGATTTTTCTTTTCTATATAAATTAGAAATGTGAATAAGTAATTTTCATTTTCGATATGGAGTGAGTGGGAAAGTGAATGATTTATGATCGAATAAGAGTAATCAATAATAAATATACAAATTAACGAAACTATTACTCATATTTTTTCGTTTATAATGAAAAAACCGTTAATTTAAATCATCAATACCATTGGCCATATTTTGTTATTATATTTCAACAAGTTGAAAAAGTAAAAACATATATACTGTAATTTTTCATTCTTTCAAAATGAGTCATTTTTTATTCATATATTCTGTCCTAACTCATATCTTGAAAATCTCGATGGTTTTTTGCTAATTTCAACAAAAAAAATCGGCGTAAAATCCTGATTTATAACTAGTTTTTCTAATGGATTTCGAATTATTGATTGATTAAAGAAACAATTTCTACGGATTTCTTTAATATTATTATAGACAAAAACAAAATTTCTGTTTTTTTTACGATATCGTTATTGTGTTATAAATGATATTGGACAATTAAGAAAACGATTAAATTAAAGAAGTAGGTAGTTTTATTTATATTCATTTCATTTGATTTCAAATGCTTCTTTTTTTTGATGAAAGATGATTCATCTCATTTACTTTTGTTTTCAATAAACAAAGTTTAAAAAATTGAAGTTCGTGCGAAAACATTTGTTTATTTTTCGAGTATTTTCTCATAAAATTAAGTAGAGTTGTTATACTCATTATTCTAGTTTACAATGTGTTTTTTTTTATGATAAATAATATAGTCGTCTGATGTTTTGAGTAAAATTTTCGATAATAATATTTATTAACAGTACGATAGTAAAATCAAATTTAAATTCATCAAAACGGCATAAGTAATTGGTACAATAGAGAAGAACGAAATTAGATAACAATGATTTATTATAAAAATCGATGATTATTTCGAATAACCATCGATTTTTGAGGATATGAGAAAGTTCAACAAAAAATTTATCTCCTGCAAAATTAAGTCAAGAAAAAAAATTTATGAATGAAAATATGTCTTATAGAAGATGATTTGTAAATATAGACATTATAAATCTTAAAAGTTACATATGAGATAATTGTTGCTTTTTAATTACACAAAGATAATTCTAAAATATCCATTTTCTTCTACTATTAGAGAATAACTATTTTTTTAAAACTTTCATAGTCGTAATACCTGTTTGTTGTACATACAATAAATGACGAATATTGTTTAATTGCAAGCTATTACGTCTAACTACTGACATATTCTTCATTAGAGTAGCGGAACTGATAAAAAAATTGTAATTATGTTTTATACCGTTATTTATTTTAGGTAATATGCATCACATAAATCAGAAAGAAAAGAGATATGTATGGTAACTGTGTATAATTACTTGCTTGTTTTTATGTTGAAAAGAAAGAGAAAAAGAAAAGAGATAATTTCTGTATTAGTGAGTGGTATGGACATAAAATTATGAATCTCCATCCTCTTTATATTTTTTTCAAATAGTTATTTATTTTTATTTTTATTCACATCAAGTATAGATAACTATTTTGCTTTAACGTCGATCACTTTTCTGTATTATTTCACGGTGATCACCACTAGATCATTTGTAAACTGATCAAACAAACACAGAGAAGCTCTTGAATTATTATTACTTCTGGAAACTGTCGTTTATTATCGATATTTTTTCTTATAGATTGGAATGGATTATATTGATGATATTAATTCGATCAACGATTCGTATTCTGGAGAAAATTCAGAATATACCAATGATCCATATTCTGGAGAACTTTTTGATACTAACAATGTAGACAGCAATGTAGAGTCGATTTCAAATATAGAGATTAAAATGCAGGTTCTTAAGAACCAGACTGATAAAAGATCGCCATATGCGGATGAAGAAACTGAGTATGCAATATCTCTTTGTCATATTAAAATAAATATAGTTTTTTTTTTTATTATAGAAAAACTTGTTCATCGTTAATAATAAGTATGTTACTGAGTCGTGAGTGCTTGGCTTGTACAATCTCAATCATATCAATGCTGGTCGGGATATTGGTAGTTGTTTATAGTATACCAAAAGAACCAGGTATGATCTGCTTATAATAAGTTTTTCCTATTGAAAATATTGAAATCAAAATTGTAAGCAGTGCTTTATCTTTATATTTAACGACATTCAGTTATAATAATCTCATGAATATTAGATTATCAGTTTATTGTTTGTGTATTTTTTAGTTGTAATTTGTGATATGAACTTTGCTTTGGTAAATCCTATACAAGTCGAATACAACTATCGGCCACAATCTGTTGCTGTTGGTGATTTCAATAATGATACTTGGATCGATATTGTTGTTGCAAATCGTGCAACGAACAATATAGCTGTGTTTTTTTGGATATGGTAATGCTGGTTTATCACCAACAGCAGTCACTTATTCTACTGGTACTAATTCTACTCCGTGTATGGTAACTGTTGGCGATTTCAATAATGATGGTCGACTTGATCTTGCTGTTGCAAATTATGGTGTTAATAATGTTGGTATATTTTTGGGGATTGGAAATGGTGCTTTTGGAAGTCAAAGTACACTTTCCACTGGTTCGTCACGTCCTCTTCGGATTTATGTAGCTGATTTGAACAACGACAAAGCACAAGATATGATCGTAGCCAATTATGGTACACAGAGTATTAGTATATTTTATGGAGATGGAACTGGAAAGTTTTCGAATGCAATGACATATTTTACAGGTTATGATTCTATTCCGATGGGAATTACTGTTGGCGATTTTAATAATGATAAACATATGGATATTGCTATCGCTAATTCAGGCACAAATAACGTTGGTATATTACTCGGAAATGAAAACGATACTTTTATAACTCAGAATATCTTTCCGACTGGTTATGGTTCACATCCATATTCGATCACCACTCATGATTTTAATGGTGATAACTTTCTTGACATTGTCGTTGCAAATCATGGTACTCATAGTGTTGGTGTACTTTTGGGAAATGGCAACGGATCTTTTTCACACTCAACAATCTATTCAATTGGTAATTCTATTCCAATTGCTGTTGTCATTGGTGATATGAATAATGACAATTATATGGATTTAGTTGTTACAAATAATGGTACTAATGATATTGCAGTTTTTATTGCGTATGGTAATGGTAGTTTTCGAAGTCCAACAATGTATTCAACTGGTTCTTTATCTTCAGTTTCAGTTGCCATAACTGATTTCAATAATGACGTTATACCAGATATTGTCGTTATTCATAATGAAACCAATGCTATTGGCATCCTTCTTGGATATAATAAAGGATTCCTAAATCAAATACAATATCCAACTGGTACTAATCCAACTTCGATAGTTGTTGGTCATTTCAATAATGATACTCAACTAGATATGGTTGTTGGTAATTATGTTGACAACACTATAAGTGTACGACTGGGTTATCCTGATGGATCATTTGGAAATGAAATAACATTTTCAGCTGGTTTCGCACCGCAAGCATTAGTTGTTGGTGATTTTAACAATGACACTCATTTAGATATCATCGTAGCTAATTATAATGAAAGCACCGTAAGTGTACTTCTTGGATATGGTACTGGCTCTTTTGCAAATCGAGCAGTATATGCAACTGGCCAAGGTCCATCTTCTATAGCTATTGGTGATTTTGACAATGATACTCATTTGGATATTGTTGTCACTAATGGCTGGTATCTAATTAACACTATGAGTGTACTTCTCGGAAATGGGAATGGTACTTTCAGAACTGCAATGACTTATGCAACAGGTTATACTCCATCGGCTGTAGATGTTGGTGATTTTAACAATGACACTATATTGGATCTTGTCGTTGTCAACAATTGGCAGAATACTGTTAGTATATTTCTCGGTATTGGTGATGGTTCTTTTCCAAATCAGATTATGTATTCAACTGGCACTGGGCCACAGGCAGTAGTTGTTGGTGATTTTAATAATGATGGTAAAGCAGATTTTGTTGTTGCTAATCTAGGTGACGCAAGTGTAAGTGTGTATCTTGGATACGGTGATGGTTCATTTACAGATCAAACATTGTATTCGGTTGGTACTGCACCAAACTCTATAGTTGTTGGTAATTTCAGCACCGATGCATATTTAGATATGGTTGTTGCCAATCTAGGTGACAACACTGTCAGTTTACTTCTTGGATATGGTAACAGTAGTTTTGCAACTCAAACAACATATTCAACTGGTTTAGCACCAAATGCTATTGCTGCTGGCGATTTTAACAATGACTTTCTGCTGGATGTTGTTGTTGGTAATCTAAATAATAAAAGTGTAAGTGTATTACTTCATTTTGTTGGAGGAGAGCTGACAAGTGAATCGGCATATGCATCTGGTGGTGGTTCACATTTAAAATATGTTATCGCTAGTGATTTCAACAACGATACACACCAAGATCTCATTGTTGCTAACTATGGAACTAATAGTATTGGTGTTCTTCTTGGAAATGGAACAGGTACTTTTGCAAATCAAATTAATTTTACAATGGGCTCAAATTCTCATCCGGCGTCAATCGCTGCCGGTGACTTTAATAAAGATGGGCAAGCAGATCTTGCAGTTGCTAATTATGGTTCAAAGTATATTGGAATGCTTCTTGGAAATGGAAAAGGCTGGTTTACAAGTCAAGTAGTTTATGGTGATAGTACGGATTTTGCTCCGTTAGTTGTAGCTGCTGGTGACTTTAATAATGATGGACAAACAGAAATTGTAGTCGCTTATGATGATAGTGATAATGTTGACGTATTTGTTGCATTTGATACAGGATTTTTCTATCCTAAAAAAACTTATCCAACTGATGTTGGTCCATGGTCTGTAGCCATCGGTGATTTTAACAATGACAGCCAACTAGATTTTGTCGTTACTAATAGTGCTGCTAATACCATAAGTATACTTTTCGGATATGGCAATGGTTCTTTTGCAATTGGGCCAACATATCAAACTGGTAAAAGACCATCAGCTGTAGCTGTTGGAGATTTTAACAATGATAATCAACTCGATATTGTCGTTGCTAATATGTATATTGACTTTACTCAGATAGATAGTCATCTCCTACTTATATATCTCGGATATGGTAATGGATCTTTTGTGCTTTCATCATATGCTTTCACTGGCATGGGCCCAGCAGCTATGGTTGTTGCTGATTTCAACAATGATAAACAATTGGATATCATAGTTGCTAATAGTTACCAAAACTATGTAAGTGTACTTCTTGGGTTTGGTAATGGATATTTTGCAGATCAAGTAACATATCTGACTGGTGGTGCCCCAGTGTCTATAGTTGCTGGTGATTTTAACAATGACACTCAACTAGATATCGTCACCGCTAATACTAATGATGCAACTATAAGTGTACTTCTTGGGTATGGTAATGGATCTTTCGCAGATCAAGTAACATATCCAACTGGAACTTATCCAGCTTTTGTAGCTGTATTTGATTTTAACAACGACACACGACTAGACATTGTCGTTGCGAATTCTGGTGACAGCAATGTAGGTTTACTTCTCGGGCATGGTAATGGTACGTTTGCAAAGCAGACAACATTTATAGTTGGCAACTCACCAGGAGCACTAGCTGTTGGTGATGTGAATAATGACAATCGACTAGATATTGTTGTCACTAATACAGGTGACAACACTGCTAGTGTACTTCTTGGATTAGGGAATGGTGCTTTTAGAGAACCGGCAGTATATTCAACTGGAGCTTTACCATACTTTGTAGTCCTTGCTGATTTCAACAGTGATAATCGACTGGATATGATCGTTGTTAACTACCGAGACAGTCGTGTGGGTATACTTTTAGGATATGCAAATCTTGCTTTTGTTAAACAAACGACACTCATAACTGGTAATGGTTCTCAACCAAAATCGTTTGTCATTGGAGATTTTAACAAAGATGCTCAACTTGATATTGCTGTCACAAATTCGGGCACGAATAATATGGGCATATTTCTTAGTTATGGAAACGGTTCTTTTGCTCTTCAGAAAACATATGCAACTGGTTCTTCTCCACGATCCATAGCAAGTGGTGATTTTAATAACGATACTATACTAGATATTGTTGTCGCTAATAGTGGCAGTGACAGTGTTAGTGTACTTTTTGGATATAAAAATGGTTCTTTTGCAAATCAAACAACATTTACAACTGGCTTTGAATCTGAACCATATACAGTAGCTGTTGGTCATTTTAACAAAGACATCTTTTTAGATATCGTTGTCGTTGATTATGGTCTGAGCAATGTGTATGTGTTTATTGGATATGGTAATAACACATTCGTAGGTAAATCCGTTTTTACACTTGGTTTTGGATCATCACCAATATCTTTAGCTGTTGCTGATTTCAATAATGATAAACAGTTGGATTTTGCTGTTGTGAACGAAGGCACTGACAACTTGAAAATTCTTCTAGAAACTTGTTAATGATACGAATTGTATAATACAATAATTTCGTTTTTAATTTTTTTCTTATCTTCTTTTATTTTTCCTTTTGTTTTGTTTAATTTTTTTATGATTTTGTAATTACATACATGGTGGTGGGTTATTTAATAAATTCAAATAAAAATAAATGTTAATTTTGTTTTCATACGTGTGAATATGGATGTGGTTTTATAAGTTGTGCTTATATGTCATATAGATATCAATACTTTCATTGACAACTATTCTTAAAAGTAATAGTTATACTTTATCTGGCATATTTTATTGAAACATGAATATTAAACTACGACACTCTTAAACTGCTGAGCAAACGTCCATAAGAGTCTCAATATATTTCATAGACGTATCGAGCAAGTCAATTAATTATAATCGATAGCATAAATTGATGAACATATAGTCTATACTTTGCATACACAATCACTTTTCAAATGCTCTTATTCACAAGAGAATGGGTCTGAGCCAGGCTTTGTAGCGACCCATCCTGATGATATAGGAAAATATATAGGAATTTTTTTCTTCAGTAATACGCTTATAATAGACTTACATCAAACGTTGCTTAGTGCTCATAATATCATAACTAGCTATCTTACTCAAAGTTGCCAAGAAATCGGAAACAAATATACACTTTTTAATCACTGGAGAAAATATTCAAAAAGTTCGATTCGAAAATAATTAAAAGAAGATATGGTATCAGTTGGATTTACTTAGATCTGATCAAAAGTTCGTGCACATTTTAAAAAAATATGAAGATAAGGAGATATTTTTGGTTTTATTTTATCAAGTGTTGAGGATAGGTGCCAGTTTTATTTATATCAAGTTCGATCCTTTTTAACAATTTGTCAAAAGTTTTTTTTTGAAGTCTTTTTCGAAAAATATTTTAGGTACCTTGGAAACCGCATGAATTAATCATGTTTCATTTCTTTTAAAAATTTAGCGAAATTTTGTTCAATCATGCCACTTGTGTTCTAGCATTACTAGTGGTGGGATATAGATTTACTTTATATAGGTTAGTCATAAGTCATTTGCTGCTAGCTGGCTTATTGAAGATGATTCGTCAGAGACTATTGTTCATGCAGACAAATTTTAACCAAAACTTTGTTTGGTATATTCTTTAAATCAAATGGGCCTGTTTTTATACATAGTGTAGATAAAGGCAGGACTGTAGGTCACAAGTATGATACTGAAAATTATCTGAACCCTTTTGTTAATGAAATATGGAAACAAACACAGACATCAGGTTAAAAATGTACAAAAATGATTGAAGACCACCGTTGACTTCATACTCATCCAATATCATTAATTATATGACAGAAGAAGACATCAATATAATCTCATACCCACCACATTCGCCAGGCCTGATACTACGTAGTTTTTGGCTAACTAATTCTATCGAACGTAGTTTAACTGATTAGATAGATGAAACATGATTAATTCATGCGGTTTCCAAGGTACCTAAAATGTTTTTCGAAAGAGACTTCAAAAAAACTTTTGACAAATTGTTAGAAAGGATCGAACTTGGTATAAATAAAACTGGCACCTATCCTCAACACTTGATAAAATAAAACCAAAAATATCTCCTTATCTTCATATTTTTTTAAAATGTGCACGAACTTGTGGTCAGATCTACATAATGATATATGTAGAGAAGCTCTGCGTTGTTGCTGATCGAAGAAATATATATTTCATTTGAAAAAAATAAATTTCTTCTAAATATAGGAAATATAGGAAGACTACGAAGCCTGTTCTTTTCTGTATAATAAAATATACGATCGCACAACAAACTGAAATTGAATGCTTGTGTTTGTAAAATTAGTAGAGAATGAATTTTCTTTATTCGTATATATGTGTATATTTGTTCTGAGAAGTTTCGAGAATGTATTACAATGCCGGATTATGAAATGTTTAAGTTCGAGGTATAAAAATAAAGAAAAAGTGCGATGCCATGATTTCTCAACAAGAGTGAGAAAAAGATTAAACAATAGAGAGTGTTGTATTATTCTTTATTTCATCAACTCCTACTGTCTGATTTCCCACTGAATAAAGAAACACAAAATTTTATTGGTAAACAACGTGCAAAATAACTTTGAAATCTATTGTTGTTGTATTGTCTTGATGTTGTGAAGAGACATAGGATAGTGTGGCAGTAATTGTATATAATTTTCTTACACCCATATTAATGTAGAGACGTGCAAAACATGAACTATTCGCAAGATTATATCAATAGAAAATACTTTATTGAGGCTTTAAACAGAGGAATAGAGACAAAAAATAAGTTAAACTTAGATATTTTCGAGTTTATCATAACACCTTGAAAGTTTTAGAAAAAACTTGTAAGCTTTGGCAGAAAGTGTGGTATCTTTTCAAATTTTTCGGACTAGATTCTGTAAATAATTGACTCAAAAGTCTTCTTGTTTCTTTGATGGTGAGAAGTCTCTCGAAAAGTAATATGCTAGATATATATATATATTGTTCTCTTAATTATTTTATTAATTTAAAAAGAAACAACTTTGTTTGTTGCATTTATTTGAAGCTATGCATCATTTTTAAGTGTGTGAATTGAAAATTGATCAAGACTAAGACTAAATGCTTTCTTCATATTTTAATCTAAAGAAATTGTTCAAGACGTATAAACTATCATGATGTTGCTATACATTAACAACGCGGAAAAAAAGCGTCGCAATCATAATTTTCAATGAAGAAAGACATAAGAAACTTGTCTGAAAAAAACAACAACAACAAAAATAATCGGTGAAAAACCCACAAAAAATGCAAAAAGTAATGTTCGTCGTCTCGACTCACTTTGTTCTCGACTGTGTAAGGCAGAAGTCTTTTTTTGCATGCGCCAATGTGCGAAGAATTTTGCACACCCAACCTATTTTACCCACACTTTCCTTATTTCACACCCACCCACTGTGTTCTACCAACTGTCACCACAATCCACCCACCCAATCAGCTCATTTTCGCCCACACCCACTCTATTCCACCCATCCAGCTTACTTTCATCCACACCCACCCTATTCCACCCACTCAGCTTATTTTCATCCACACCCACTCTGTTCTACCCACACCCATCCGCCTCCGGTCTACCCCACCCACACCCGCCCTATTTCACCCACCCAGCTCATTTTCATCCACACCCACCCTATTTCACTTACCCTGATCGTACTCCACTCACCCAGCTCATTCTCACCCACACCCATCCTGAGCTATAAACATATTTATAAAAGGAATCAGCATGTGTCGCTTTCTTCGATGTTTATTCAAAAAACAGAATATAAAAATAATGAATTAATTGAATATATATTTCACATGAATCTAAAGGAAACTCATTGGTTGTTTTCATCTACCTTTATCAATGATTCACAAAAGTAGCGAAAGAACATTGTGTTAGGTAGAGAGATAAATGCATCATAACAGAATTAATAATGAAACATGCATTGTAATCGATAACAAGTGAAAATATTGTTACACTATTCGATAACTCTTTTATTCACAAAAATGTTTCTATTATGATTGGTTTTTGAGTGTGGGTATCTCTTCCCATTATCTATCCGCACCCATCCTTAAGATAGAATAATATAGTTTGACAGAGTAATCAATACTTCATTTGCATACTGTAGACTACTAAAACTAACATAATCAAAGTGTATAGTGTTTGTATAGATTCTTTATTAATAATATCTTTAAAATATAATATGTTCTTAAGCAAAATCAACTTCAAATTTTTGTATTCGATTATTTGTAGCGTCGCTAACATAAAGATTGCCTTGTTTATCAAATACTAAATCTTGAGGTGTATTTAATTGCGTAGACAAATTTCCATATCCATTTCCACCAATAATTATTTCACCTTCTTTATCTCCTTCACGCCAACGAATTATTCGATGATTTAACGAATCTGCAATATATATTTGACCTAAATGATCCATAGCTAATCCGAGAGGACGATCTAATGTATTACTATCATTTCCACTAGCAAAAATAATTCCTTCTTTTGCATCTTTTTTCCATTTCATTATTCGATGATTTGGTGTATCTGATATATAAATCGAATAATTATCATCAACCAAAATAAAAGTAGGATTATCTAGTTGATTAAGATCAGATCCAACACCATTTCCACCTGCAATGATTATTCCATTTTTATCGCCTTGATTCAATCGTAACACTCCATCAAAAATAGTTATATAAAGAGATCCATCTTTATCTAATGCTAAACCAATACACATAAAACCAGAAATAATAACTTGTGGATCGATTTCCTTTTGATGAAACCATCGAACTACACGACGATTATTTTGATCACAAATGATTAATGAATTATTATTATATTTATCAATGATAACATCGGATGGAGTAAGCAATTGATGAATATCATCTTCATCCTCTTCATTTCCACCAGCAACAATTTCTCCATTGCTTGAACTAATTTTCCATTGCATAATTCGGTTATTTGAGGAATCAGCAATATAAATATAATTATTCTCTTCATTTATACAGATTCCTTGTGGATAATGGAGTTCATTTAACTGATAACCCGCGTCCCCTCCTCCGACGATTGTTATTCCACTCTTTTTCCATTTCAATGGTTCTTCAGTTAAAGAAAAAAAACAAAACAATGATGAATAATTCTTATAGAAAAATATTTAGAATGTGAGTTCTCATTCATAGATAAGTTTGACTATTCAAATGAACATTTTTTTTGCCAGAAAAGTATTGAGTTGAATTATAATTAGTTGAATAATATTTTAGTCTCATTCTTATTTATTAATTCTAAAGATGATTTGTTTCATAAGAATTCCGTTTAGTATATTAGAAAAAGTAAATATCTTCTATCTCGCTACTATTTAAAGTAGTTTCTTTTTTCCATTAAATTGTGTCATGAATGATACATACTTGATGTTGTTATTTCTGTTAGGGGTGAAGGTGTTGTTGTTAATGTTTCTTTGATTTTTTTATTTGGTCTGTTCGCAATAATTATTGAAATAATGATGATTAGAATCAGAATAATAACAACAAATATAATCAATAAACATTTTTTTCTTCGAATATTTTTACAACTAAAATAATTCATTTTTTTATTATTATTAAATACTATATAGCACAATTGAGAATTCAATTGAGGTTTGAGTGAGGATTTAAAGTATAGAAATATTCACACTCTTACACCTTGAAAAACGGAGAAAATGGCGGTTTTTTGTGAGTGTGAAAGACTCACAATCGTAGTTCTCGATTGTGCGTCTATACGTCTTTTTTGTAAATTTCTGTCTACTCAAGAATATATGAGTTATGACAAGCCATAACACATGTATACAGCTCAATTCGATGTTTCATATAAATGTCGTTGACTTAGAAAAACATTTTATTCATCATTTATAATATACATACCATGTTTCTTGTTCAATATTTGTTGTTAAAGGAATATCGTTGTTAATTGACTGACTCTAAACAAAAAAAAGAAATAAAAAATTATTCTTTTTCTTTTTTGTTCAATAAAAACTTACATTTTCAACATGTATTCTGTTATCTTGCATAGTTGATGATTTTATCAAATAAGTTGAAAGATTTCTCGTTGATTTCAAATTAGAATCTACAAAAATAAACTAGAAAATAGATGTAAAACATTGCTACATATTTTTGTTGTTGTTTCTATTGATTTTGTTTACAGTTAGTGCGATCCTGAAAGTCAAATAAATATAAAATCATATCAAAACTACTTCCACTTTCAGGAAAAACATTTTTAAAGTAAAACGTTTGTTTTTCCTTCAAGAGGTAAAAGTCAACGATATTACACATTTTATTCATGTCTGTGCTGAACCATATCTGACATTTACTCCTACTTCTCACAAGTCTGATCTCTACAGTTATTTTTCGCACACGATGCTAACTTATGTATGCTTTATCCACGCTGACTTTCTTCATAAATCTATCCTTATGAGATAGAAATCTTTCATCCTTATTGTCAAGACTTTCTTCATCTACGAATCTTTATCATGGATACATCGTTCTTACTTTACTTATACAATAATTACGTTACCATTTGAAATATATTGTTATTCTTTTGAAGTGTAGTTATAAAGATATTCATAAAAAAATAGTACATTACTAATGAAGCAGTTACGAGCAAATTTATATAATCGAGTTGATAAAGTTTATTTGAATAGAAAATATTGAGTAAGACCTTCTAGAATATTCTATTTGCTGTTTTTTGAAAATTATTCATTCAGACAAATATTGATAAGAAGAGAATGGCGTGACAGGATATCAATGAAAAAACAGTAAGGTTTTATCTATTATATTTATTTGTAACATATGTCGATTTACGTATTTCCTTTTGTGTTGAAAACTCATTAAAATAATACAAGATTATACACACTTTTATTTCACAGGATTAATTTATTGTTATCACTAAAAAAAACATACTAACGAGTGTGTGGGTGTGGATGCATGTGGCTATGACTGTGAGTGTCTAGCTACACCCACACACACCTTCAAGAGAGAATAGTTCACGAGTTGATTCTCAAAAGATTATCAAAATTGTTGATCATCAAATATTTAGTCAGACATACTCGCGCACCGAACTGTAACCTAATGTCAATTGTATAAAATATTTAAGAAATAGTGTTTTCATAATTAATTTCTATATTTTCTTTTCTAATTGTTCACACTTAATTTTCCAATTTGATTTCGGCTTCTATTCGTAACATATGATGATTTTTATTTTATTTATTACAACAAAAAATGATTCCCATAAAGATCGCCATAAAAAATACAATTAGAACGATTAAATGGAGTTTGTTGTTTTTCTAACCATTCCATTTGTTAATGGTCTTGATCTTGTTAAGTGTTTCTTGATCGACGATTGAAAATTCTCCGAAAATAAATACAAATAAAAAACTTAATTTCAACATTCGTGATAAAATATGTTCAATTATATGAGTTTTAATTTCAACACCTAATGATAAACATTCACATTTGTTTTCAAAAAATCGATACCATTCGTTCAATTTCATATTCATTGAAACATTCCGATATATTTCCATAGGACTGAGATTTTAAAATACGAATCTTTTGTGATAAATGTTTACATATATGAAAA
>CAJNOI010000095.1:88004-111927 GCA_905250115.1 Adineta steineri
ACGTTCGATTATTTATTTAAATGACATTTGATAAACAAAACAACATCAAGTGTCTGTTAATTAGAAATAAGTTTCACAAAAAGAATATATTGAAGTTCAATTAAGTTTTAGTTGTCATCCTACTACGATCTAAATTCTGTAGTCGACTTGTACCGTTTTGTGGCTCTTGATTAATTTGATTGAATTTGAAGAACAGTTTCTTGAGCTCCTTTCTAAATAGAGCACTTGACAATGTGAATAAATAAAAACTTAAGCAGGGACCATTATTTGTAAGCATACCAAGAACATCTATGATCATACTTTCTTGAGCTACTTGAAAGACAGTTTGTGTTTGAAGAGCAGTTATTGATGTATAAATCGTTGCAGTCGAATATGCCAATATTGTCACACAATACACAAATACTTGAATAAATAACATTCGAAGCATATTTCTATTGGTACGTTGGTTGTTTTGATTAGTTTGATTTGCCATAATATTTGATGGAACTACATGAAGTCGTTTTGATCGTTCCATATTCCTGAATGTCAATATACTACAAAGTAACATACAACATAATGGACATAATCCAAAATATATCAGATTAAAAAATGACAAAATGATACGATAAATCCCTGGAGGACCTGGAGGATAGCAAATGGGTGTTTGAGTATCTGGTATAATATCAATCTTGAAAAAGAACGGTATATGAATATATACGATAAAACCCAGAAAGATTGTCAGTGGTATGATTCGACTAGCTACATGAGGAGAACTCCATGATCTCTTCTTCGTTGATGTGGAACTAGAAAGATACCGATCACCACAAGCCAAGGCTACTAACCATGGACACAATCCTCTATCAAAGAAAAAAAGTTATATATATATGAAAAAAACCATATGTACTTCGCTGAACTATGTATGTACCTTATTGAGTATAATAAAAACCATGTTATTTTACAGAAGATTACTGAATGTGCACCCGGATCTGTATCGATAAAACCAGATTGAATCATTCTCATTGGTAAAGTATAACATGTATCCACTAATCCAATAATAGCCGCTGCTAAAAAGTACATACTGCAAGGATTTGATCGTAATGCAGGACGAGTAAATATATAAATACTCAGTAAATGACCTACAACACCGAGAGGTATAACGACGTAACAATAACATCGAACAAACATCATGGAAATATAATTTAAGTTATTCGCTGCTAATTGAAGACTTGAAATGGTCGACATCTGTGATAAACAATAATAAAGGCTGAATTTTGGTATCGTACGAGAGAAATGATCTAAAATATATTATACTTCTCAAATGACCAAAAAGAAATAGAATGAATGAATGAACTTAGTTACGATCTCTTTATGAAATAGTAAAAAATACTATTATGCCTTCTTATTTTTCATCGAGAGCTTAGAAATGTCATCTTTAGGAGATGTTCATAGAGGTCAAAAAAAGGACACTTCTAAATAATGATTATCATCAAAGTCGGACTTTACTATAGTAATTAATGTGTGAAAACTACTATAAATACAAACTTTTTTTGATTATAACAGAAATGCTGTTTATTCACTCAAACCGAACATAATACATTTTGGCTGATAAGAAAGCCAAATTTCATCAAGATCATAAATCACATATAGGCAAATTATAAATAGTATAACATTGACGATTGTATAAAATATTTCAGAAGATATTTCTCTGTTTCTTTATCATTTAATATGAAAAATAAATGTAAGAAGATATATTTACAAGAGACTATTTGACATTGTCTACAAACGAAAATAACAAAAATATTTATAAAGTAATTGTATTGCTGCTGTTTATCTTCTTTTCTTTAAATGAACTTCTAAAAAAAAACAAATTATTACAGCATGTATGCACTTTCTGGAAAATATATACTTTCTTTGTTAAATATTATTTCAACTGAATGAATTTTATAATGAAGTTTTATAAAAAGAAATGTTCTTAAATTCCTGTTCTTTTAACATTACAGTCAAATCTGTCAAAAAAAGCAAAATATTTCTTTTCTTTGAAAAAGTACTATTAAAAACTTATTCAATGGAGACAATATGTAATTTTCTTGAGATTATAACATGTTAAATAAAGGAAATGTGAATATAGAATCTTCATCCATACTGTTAATTAGTTTGATCTTTGTTTGCAGTTATGAAGCTACCTGTCATACCATATAATATACTATTTATACTCAAAGAAAAATACTGATGAAAATAATGGTAATTTCCCAATCGGAAACAAAAATTACATTAATCATCAGACCGATAATGAGAGGCGCGGACAAACAGACTATTCAGTACTGTTGAACGAACAGATAATATAAGTATTTCTCAAACCAATAATGTTTAAGTACTGAACTGCAATGGAAAAAAAATGAAACTGTCATATGAAAAGAGAAGACACGCAGAATTTTGAGATTTTATTCATTTTGAAACTGAATAGAATCATGTAGTATTAAATTAAAAATTGCTTAGAGTAAATAGTGCAGTCTGTTGATTTTCAACTGATATTATTCGATTAGATTGATCAGTTTTGATTGCAACGACTCATACATTAAATATTACTTTGTATTTATTTTGAATATAAAATAATATTTTTCAGAAAAAAAGATTACATTATAAAAGAAAAGTAATAGAAAGTATAAAATACTGTTTCATGAATGTCGACACGAGTTCCTGTCATCTTGAAAAGTTAAGGTGAAGATGAAGTAAGAGATATCCACATCCTTAACTAAAAACTATTCTGTTAATATATATCATTGTTACCACCATAAATATAAATCCATATCGAATAATTTTAATGTATAATTATCAAGTAATTTTTCAGATTCGATTAACATTTTCAATTTTGCAACCCAATTTGCACTCACCCATGCAAGACATATTGAATACAAATTACTAGTATTTCGATTTGTTTTCTCTAATAGAAATCGTACACATGATTTTAAATCTTTCGCCTGAATATTTACTGTAAGATGTTGGATTTGAGGGAATAAAGCAACAAGTATTTGAAGTTTCTCAAATGTACATCTTCGTTTAAAAGTCACATTTGTAATAATATTTCTACTGGATACCAATTGAAATAATTGATTGTGTTGAGTAGAATTATAAGTAATTCCATAAAGTGGCATAGATTCGAATTCTAGGGTATGAATATGAGGAGTCCAACGTAATAATTCAATTAATTTTGTTAAAGAAAGATAATCACATTGAATAATTAATTTAGTAAGTTGTTTTAAAGGAAAAACACGATTAACATTGAATGCAATCGAATTTTGAGTATTTTTAAACCCATCTTTAAAAGTAAGTGTAGTAACATTTGGAAAATAATATTTACACGTATTTGTTTGTTTTTCACTGTGAATTTGAAGATGTTCAACAGATTTCAATTCAGTTTCCTTAGAATTTAAACAGGTTAATTCCTCAGGTTGATTACATATTGTATAAAATTTTCTTCTAAAAAATAAAAATAATTTATGCATATCGTACAATTTAAAATCTAGTTTATTAATACCTATATGGATTTGTTGAATAGAATACTGTACAATTTCGGTGTCGTTCCTGAATATATTGTTGTATAAAAAACCATTGTCGTTTGATCCAAAATGAAGATGAAAATTTATCAGTTGGAGTATTCGGCATCATTGGATTAACATTATAATTGTTGGCAATGATGTATTTCGCCCAATTTCCATGTCGAATATCAAATACCCGTAAATTCGGCATATGAGATACTATCAATTGTTCCCATCTATTAGAACTCACATACGCTTGATCGGAATTACAATCTATAGAAATATGTAAAACTTGTACTCGATGAAACATATCTATGATCATTTGTTGAAATTGTACGAAATCTACGCAGTTAAGACCTAGTGAAACTTTGGTCAAATAGGCTAATACAAATGGAAATGGTTTCGTATATTTTGTCCATGAGTTGGTTATATCAGAAAGATGTAAACGACGAAGCTGAGGAGTATGCGATAATAAGCTGTAAAGTTGATTGTTGGAAATACAATGCTTGATGATTAAATGCTCGATGGGACTGTATTGATCGAGTGTTGGCAATGATAATTCATTATAATGTGATCCTTTCAATGATAAACTGCAATATTTCAATGAACTCATACGAATTATCTGAGAATAAATATAAGTCTTATATTGAACATTGTCTGCAGATGAGATAGATAATGAAGATAGACATGGTAAAGAAAGTAATATAGGAACGAGATATTCAAGATGTTTGGATTCTATATTATTAACATTAAGTGTTTCAAGACGAAAACACTCGGCTAGAATATGAATTGGTGAATAAATATCATCGTATAAACATATATTTGATAAATGAAACGAATAAATTCGATGTTTATTCAGCATAATAATATCTTTATTGTATCGTTGAAATAATGATTTTGATATAGATGAAAGATTAACTTCAATTGGAAGAGATGAATTAGCTATAAGATTATAAAATCGTGTATTAAGTGAATAAAAAATATTGTAAACATCATGAAAATCTAATAGTTCAAATATTTCATAGATTAATTCATTAGAAAGATCTTCAATACATGTAATCAGTTCTTTTAATGGACTGAAAAAAAAGAAAAATATTTATATTAACGAATATTTTCTGTTAACTCACCACCGATTCGTTTCAACTGAAAAAAAAATAGAAATTATAAAAATATTTATTTATGTATATTTTACCTTGTATCTTTTGTTTTTTATTATTATTATAGTTATTGACATTGTTAATTCGTTGACGTTTTACTTGTTCCATATAGATAATCTCTGTATTGTAAATCGATAATAAAACGTCGTTTATTCAACAAGCGAAAGGGTATAATGTAAATAATTGTGCGATAATTTTCAACAAAGAGTATGGGAAGAAAAATAACAAATACGCACACCAAATGAGTCTCCCCAATAAAAAAAAGACACATCAGCAGAATAAGAAAAATATCGAATACGACTATCGAATGGCTGGTCTCAATAGAAAAGTACATTTTAGAGGAAGAAAAACGAAGAGAAAGATAAACGCGTATTTATTGCTAAAGGTGAGTAATACAAAATAGTAAAACTATCGAAAATTTTCCACGTGTAAAAAAAATACATAGACTATCGTTTTAAATTTTCATAGTTCATATTTAGCGATCTTATGAGTAATCATATAATGAGATTTTGATGGTTTTCACAATATATTTAAAATTTTTTTTAATACGTATATATGACAGACTTACAAGGAGCAAAGTGCAGGTTGAATGTACTCAGAATATTTGTACCTGTTCAGTACTTACTACCTTGATTTCGGCAAAAACATACGATAAAATATCAACTTAATGCATTACTACGGTAGTCTTTGTATCTGTTTTTTAATAATGTGATATTATATCAGTTGTATGTGTCTTGTTTTCATCCCTCAATACTTCTCGACTAATTCTCATTTGGATTGTAAAAAGCAATAAAATAATAAACCGTTCTCATTGTATGCATTTGTAATTTGAAATCATACGGAGCAGTGAGTGACACGATATCTCTGAAGATCATACGTGCCCGAGTAGTCGCTTCTTTTCGACGTTACATCTTAGTGCACGACTCCTATCAATCTTTTTCAATAATACATGCATGTTAATGACGTTTGAAATGCATGTAAATACAGCAAAGGTTTAACAGATTTAAAATATAATCATCAATTCAATACTTCTTCGAATAAACAATACTAGGGTGTAGGCAGATATACCATGCGCAGTTTACATTCACCCTCTTTCATAAATGTTTTGCATTAGTATATATGATAGATATATGAGACATACAAAAGATCTACAATCATAGTATACTTGAAATTACATTGTGATTATGCACTTTTTGCTACGCACCACGACAAGAAGATAAGGAAAAGAAGCGTAGTCGTGGCATGCTAACGTGTCACTGAATCATAAAAATATATTGTATTTAAAGAACGATTTTTATCTCGATTCAAACAATATTAGCAACAAAATAAAGAAAATTAATATGTCACAAATGAGTTCATCATGGCAACAGATGAATTATGATCCTTCTAATCAAGGATATCCATGCATACGTGTAGGTGGTCTTGCCGGAGCTGGTATGTATTTTATTTTTTAGTCAGATGATTCATTTTACTTATACTTTCATTTAGGTAAATCAACTATTCTTCATATTATAAAACAGGATGAAACTGCTGCAGTAATTCAAACTATCGGTGTTAGTTTTGAAAAATGGACAACTAGTAATATGGATTTTACGCCATGGGAATATGGTGGACGAATGGGAATCCGTTCATTGCCGTTAGTCTATCACGAACGGACCAAAGCGCTCATCTTTGTTATTGATTCAAATGATAGAAATAGAATAAATGAAGCATGTAAGGAATTACATGGAATAGCAAACGATGACGAACTTCGACATAAACCTATTCTCATTTTTGCCAATAAACAAGATTTACCCAACGGAATGAGTCTTGATGAACTGCGAAACGAACTTGATTTGGGTGAATTTGATGGAAATACCAAGTGGCATATACAAGCAGTATCTGCTATTCAAAATAAAGGTTTCAAGGAAGGCTTTGAATGGTTGGCAAATACTTTGACGAAGAAGACTGACTTCACGACGCCGATCATAGAGACATTTAACGATTCGATGGTAATGAAAAATGATCTTTTGTCCGTATTGGATTTCGTTAATTTGAAAAAATTCTTGAAAAAATTTGTTAAATTTTAATATTTTGTTTTTGTATCGATTTGTTTTATACATAATGCATTTATATGTACAGAAATCAAAGTAGAGTTTTCTTCTAAAATATAGAGAAAGACCAGCATCTTGAATATATGAAGATAGGTGTATGTATGAGAGTTTTACATCCATTCTATTTTTCTTCTTTATTTCTAGTCAAAAATACTAATACATTTTGTAACTATATTATTTCGATTCTAAATTCACATCTGTGCTATAGTTTATCATATATATAAATCTAATAATGACAAGAGTACAGTGATAATAACATAGATAATAAACTGGAATACTTTCGGATTTATACTGAGGATATTATGTTTCCATGAATATGTTGTTCATCGAGTAAAAATGCTCCGCTGCTACCATTTTGTTTTTATTGTCCATCTCGGGCTCTATTGATACATCTTTACAATATCGCTGTTAACGTAGATTAATGCCAGTTAATAGTTGAATTGAATCAGGTTGCGGGTGCGAATGAATAGTCGTTAGTACCGGTTTCATCCTTTCTTAAGAGATTTATCAGATGGCTTTTGTAATAATTTTAAATGATTCAAAATATAGTCAATGCTAAGCTAAAATTCTTTTATCTTATTCTAGTTGTCGATAAAAAAATTCAGTTCTCGATGCGTTGAGCTAGATATATTCTACTGGGAAAATATGTACGCCTGTTTTTGTTAACTTGTAGAAGTTGAAAGAGTGCGAATAAATGGATAGGATTATCGCTTTTATTATACTCTCATTCACATTCTCAAGATATGATGACTGCTTTTGATCTTGCTTCAGAAACTCTTTCATTGTACGATTAAGAAGAGAAATGCAAGATGAAATAATAGTTTATTTCCACTAAACAAAACAACGAGAGAAGGTACTGAAGGTGGATAGATGGATATAGCAACGTATTGGAATACTCCATAGAACGAAAAGAGAAAAAAACATGGATATATGGAAAATTCCAACGACAATATTACTACGTCACAGATAGCGACCTCATAATTTCTCTCCAATCGTTATTTTACAAGTTTTTGTCGTCCTCTCATTTTCATTCATACTATGATGATGAAAAAAAGGTAACGAGCTATTTCTCCCCATTCTGTTTTGACTCATTCAATGCAATACCCATAAAAAACGATTCTTTTCGACGGAAGCGTGCATTTAATACTCATTTCGTTACACAACACACATACGACAAGAACTTTCCAACATAGCCTATTTTCAACTTTAACGTCAAACGATATTGTTCCGTCAATGGAAACCTTACCAATTGAATTACTTCATCGTATTTTTGATGATGTCGATACTGAAACGATTTTATTTTCAGTTCGATCTGTATCACGATTATTTCGAGCAGTTGTCAACACTTATAATCGATATTGCTTGAATATGAAATCAATTCCGAAATCAAATTTTTATCTTTTATGTCGATTTATTAAACCTTGCAATGTTATATCATTAACACTTTCGAATGATGAGAAAAGTTCTGATCAGATTGATTTATTTGTATCTCTTGTTCGTCTTCGACAATTCACTTGCCTTCGTTCCATAACTTTTCTTAATATCGATCAATTTCAATTAAACTTTATTTTAAAACGAATCAATCTTCATTCACTTATTTCATTATCATTTACTATTCGAAAATATGACGATAGACGGATGAAAACAACAAATAATCTTCTTTTGTCACTTACTTCACATTCAAAACTTCGTAAACTAGAATATGATATAACAGCTAAAAGAATGACAAAAGTCTCATGGCCAATAAATAGTACAATTCAATATTTGACTATCAACAATAGCATAACTATGGATTGTCTTCTTACAATACTTAAATCATCTCCTTATCTACACACAATTACTATGAAGAAAAAATTTGATGAGCTCTACAATCATAGACTTATTCCTAAATGTTCTTCTTCAACATCTTTTCAACAAATAAGATCATTGACTATCGAAGAACTTAATTTAACCATAGATGAACTTGAATCATATCTCTCATTGACACCATCACTTGTTTATTTAAAGCTGATTGGTGAGATATGTACACTCGATGGTAAACGATGGGAACAATTCATTGAACTAAATCTTCCTCATCTGAACAAATTTGAATTTTTCTTTACTCATTGGGATCCAGTTAACAGACCCCTTGAAGATCTTCGATTGATGCTTGCTTTATTTCAAACACTATTCTGGACTGAACATAAAAAATGGTTTGTTAATTGTGAATATTATTTTGATTACTCAACAAACATACGTATTTATACGCGACCAATATGCAAATCTACTCTCGAATACAAACCACAATTTAAAAAGCTTTCCTTATCAACTATTGATGAAGTGATAGAAGACGATCCATCAAAAATGACTAATATCGAATCAATGGTTTTTAAATGGGTTGAATTTCTAAGTACTGATGCCGACGAAAAAGTATGTTGTTCAATTAATCTATTATGTTCGAACAAGTATAGAAGTGTAGAATGAAGAATAGTCTTTTTCAGGTAGGGTCATCTCAGATGTAAGGATATGCGTGATATTATCTTCCTGTCACACCTATACTCATCTTTAGAAAAAAAAGAGCATATTCAATGGATGAAATCTATGAAAATTTGTTGTTGCTATCTTGACTATACCATATTGAGCTTAGAATATAACAACTAATTTGTGAGAATAGTATCAATGTTAACGCAAAATGCTTATTCTTCATGAATATTTCACTTCCTATTGTCTAATGTTTCAAAGTAAACATAAAAATTTCTGTCAGTTGTATCCTAATGAATTCGACAGTTTAATGAAAATATCTATTTTCTTATTTTATTTGAATTCTGATCTATAATTAAAATATCTATAGACTTTAATATTTCATTTTAAAAATGAAAATTTTAAACATATGATGATGATCTGCAGTAAAACAAATATTTCGTCGTTGTTTATTTATACTATTAAACCTGAAAGCATCTTTATTTACCTATTTTTAGAACGTGAAAAGGAACCGTCTTCTTTTTACAAAAGCGACTGAAGTTGATATTAACCTCTGTTGGAGTTCGGCGTTATTTTCATTCCACTCATTTTCAATACTCATTGATGTCCAACAAATACATCGAATGAAACTGGAAATTAATTGCGCGCGTTCACAGATGGAAAATACATGGACTCAAATTAGTATACTTCTTGAACACGCATGTAATCTTTCATCACTAATGCTGGATGGTAATTTACATAAAAAGGCAATATGTTCAGCTGTTGAAAATATGTATTCAATTCTGCCACGACAATTAAAACATTTAAAAATACCAATTAATAATTTGGATAAAATAGAAAGAATTCTTGGACGGTGTGAAAATTTGTCTACAATTAGATTTAACAAAAAGTCGAAATTATCAAAAGAAATAATTCAATGGTTCAAAGACAATACAACAAATTCCAGCTATTGGAAAGATAACTGTACAACCATTATATGGCTTGGGAAGAAAACGATTCCATCAAGTGACGACACTATACCCAATAAACGAATCAAACTCACTGATAACCGATCAGATTCCGAGTCGATTTGATTTATTAATAGTTTGAAAACAATACTCAATCAAGAATCATTGTGAGATTCGATGAATTACAGTTTGCCGGTTTTATTCTACTATTTTGCATTTATAATTTTTTTAAACTACTAACCGCCAAAATAAACATGATATGATATATGATAAAACTATTTTAGACTATACATGTATATGGAATAGATTTTTATAAAAATATTAATTTCTCTTGTAATATTTATAAATACAATTATATAACAAGATTCGTCAATGCTTGCTGAGCTCGATATCGATAGACTGGTCAATTGTTATAGTTTTAAGAAATGTTCTAGATTGGTTATCAACTATATCTTCAGGCGAAATTCTTCTGACCTGATAGTCTCACGTCAAATCTCAGACTCATGATCATATAGAATGTTTATGTAGAAATCGAAACTATATTCTTTATACTTTTGTAAAATACTCTCTAAAATGGTTAGAGTGTGAGTAGAATAGATATGATACAAGCTGTTATTATATAATATTATCGCTTTATTTCTTAGTATTATTATCAGCAATAATTACAAAACTTCGATTTATGATAGAATTCATAATCGATTCAAAAATAAAAATAGTGCATGCAGTTAATATAATCCGGTATCAGGTCAGCAGTGAATTCGTTTGAGTGAAGTAGGATATTATGGAGATCGTTTGAGCACAAAAAATTGTGCATAATCATGCATGGCAGCGTTTTCACACATCTTTAAATAGTTATTGAAACCACCAGCATAACGCATGACGCAATTTGTTTTCCCTGAAAGGGACGAACCATTGTACCAAGAATTACCTGTTGAACATAAGATCTGGCCAGCAACCATATCGACATGATCCATCCAAGCATTTTGTGCGTTGACTGTAGGCTCTATACTATCAATATTATGCATCTTGAGATAATCAATGCAATTTATTATCCATTTAACATTCTCTTCAATATGAGGAATCATGTTACCTAAATCTACAGGACTACCAGGACCTGTAATAGTGAAAAGATTTGGAAAATGAGCCATCATCAAGCCAAGCAATGTACGTGGTCTTATTGTCCATTTGTCTCGAAGTGTCTGGCCTGAACGACCATGAATATCAATGTTAAATATAGCTCCCGTAATTGCATCGAATCCAATGGCAAGTACAATATCATCAACATCATAATGCTTGTCTTCAATTTGAATACCTGTTGGTGTAATTTCATCAATATTTTTATTGCGTATATCGACGAGTGTAACATTATCACGATTAAATGTTTCATAATATTGACTGGTTACACAAGGACGTTTGGTGCCAAAAAGATGATCATATGGAAACAAAGTTTCAGCAACAGCAGGATCTTTAACGGTCTTACGTATTTTATCACAGATAAGCTTCGAAATTATTTCACTGATTGCCTTATCGTTCAATCGTCCTTGAAACGCTGTATAAAATGAAAATCCTCCTCTTTTCCATCCTTCCTCAAAGCGCTCTGCATCGGTCATAGTCGCAATTGAAGAATCATTGACGTAGCCAAAAAAGATGCCTGCCGGTGATTCTAACGATTGACGTCGGCGTTGGGTATAATTTGATTTCCAATCGTCTTCATATTCTGAATCGACTGGTTCATAATTTGCTGGAATAACAAAATTCGGTGTTCGTTGGAACACATACAAATGAGTAGCTTGTTTCGCAATCATTGGAATGCACTGAACACCTGATGCTCCTGTACCGATAATGGCTACACGGCGATCAATAAAACTAACATCATCTGCTGGCCAATGGCTGGTGCTATAGACATTTCCTTTAAATTGATCGAGTCCTTTTATATTCGGATCTTTGGGAATTGAAAGACAACCTGTTGCCATAATGCAAAACTTCGCTATTATATGATCATCACGATTTGTTGTTATTGCCCATTGTGATCGATCTTCATCGTAAATGACGCTTGTCACACGAGTTTCGAGTTGAATGTGCTTGCGTAAATCGAATTTATCGACGACATGATTAAGATAACGAAGAATTTCTGGTTGTTTAGCAAAACGCTCTGACCAGTGCCACTGTTGTTGTAATTCATCACTAAATGAATACGAGTATTGCATGCTTTCAACGTCACATCGTGCACCAGGATATCGATTCCAGTGCCAGGTACCACCAATTTCATGACCTGCCTCAAAGATTTTTGCTGAATATCCTCGTTCACGTAATGCGTGCAGCATGGCTAAACCGGCAAATCCAGCGCCAACGACTAAAGCATCAATTGTCTCCGGAAGATGTTCAACACCATTTGTATTGAGGACATGTTCAACACCATTTGTATAGGGAGCATGTTCAACGCCATTTGTATTGGGAACATGTTCAACTCCATTTGTAATGAGGACATGTTCAACACCATTTGTATAGGGAGCATGTTCAACGCCATTTGTATTGGGAACACGTTCAACTCCATTCGTATCAGGAACATGCTTAACACCATTGGTGTTAGGAAGATGTTCAACACATTTCATGTCTTTCTTCATATTCATTATATTTGCCATCTCTAGTAATAAAAGAGTTATGTTAAGATGTGACAATAATATGTGTCAAAAAGTCTTCTTAATCTGCTGAAATTCATTTATCGACAATATTTTATTCTCGGGTAAAACTGAAAGATTCCGAAGAGATAAAAAGGTGCGATGCTTTTGTCTTATTTTACTTTAGAATATAAAGAAAAATACAATAAATTATAGATCTTTAAATTCTTTTGCATTCTTAAGAAATGGTTAACTATTTTAATCAGATGATAATTTATCTTTTGGTCAATAATATCTCGACAAGTCTTAAAAAAAGTACAAATATACATGACAACTTTAAATAGTAACGGATTTTGGTTTTATTTAAAAATATATGATATTAACAATACAGCTCTATAACTTAAAACAACGATTAAACTAGTGTGTGAGAACTTACTGATTAATAAAGGTTCACTTTTCTTTGTTCATTCTCAAATACTAAAAGACGTAAATGATATGAAACTCAACAGAATTTGACAGAAAATAAAATGATTTGTACTACTTTGAAAAAATACTGCTTCCTTTTTACAATCGTTTCGGAACAAAATAGCTTCGACGAAAATTATTCATTAACGCAGGTAGTTTTGTGAGTAACATTTCCTAGAATTTAATATTTCTTTTAGAAAAGAAAAACTTGTCTAGTTGACATAGAATGTAAATATTAAAAACTAACTGTCTAATTGTATAGATAATACGAGACGAAATATTATTAAATTTTTTATTCTCACTAAATTTAGTCAATATCGAAAATAAATCAAAAGTTCTCTTTAGGTAGTATCATTAGAGACGCAACGGTAACTCTAATGCATACATTTGAAATCTATGATGAAATTTGAATTTTTGACATTGATAATCATCATTCTCTACAGGTTGTCGAAATTAAACAAATAATCATTGCTCACCGTTACGTTTCTACTACAGTTATCAGAGATGAGATTCGATTCGTTTTTTTTAAATCATACTGATTCTATCTCTAGTAGCTATTTCACTGATTATAATAACTGTATCATAAGAAGGTGTATTAAACTCTGATTTTTAACTATTTTTTAGTCCTCACCTGCTGCATCTATTTCTATTTAAATTTAATGACAGAAAAATCGCATTATTTCATTTCATCATATATTTGTACAGAACAAGAATATGTGTAAGATAAATAACATCATTTTTTTTCATAAGAAATATATTATCTTTGAAAAAAATCTTTTGTACCTATCAATAAAAACAAAAAAGAAATAGGAAATGAATCACAAAGATAGTTCGCGCAAGGGAATTTAAATTACAGGAGTTATCTCTGCTATTTCATACTCGTTTTTAAACTGAAGATTTCATTTACTATATATAATGTATAATATCGAACTCTGATACGAAAAGATATGATCTGAATAGGATCAATTTAATAAATATAATATAATGATAATTACCATTAAATCATGACTAAGAAGAAGCGAATATACTAATTTTAACTCTAATAAAAATTTAAAAAAAACACAATAGAAAGAGAAAAACACGTGCTTTCACCGTGGTGTTATTGCAATGATCATTAGAGCATCACCTACCTTTTTTGTGATCCTAAGAGAAATAAAACTACCGGTAAGAAGAAGAAGTGTGTAGGTAATATTTTGTTTTTCTCCTACTATAAATGACGACACGTTTGTTGATATTATCAAAGGTATGATAGAAAAACAAGAAAGAAAAAAAAGTATCGAAAGAAAAAGAATGAGTGAATAATTTTTGTTTTGATCAATACGTGTCCTTCAATATGTTCAGTCTTCACGCAAAGATATATTACTTGGTTTTTCGATATTTTAGATTTTATATGTAATGACTACTCTTTGTAATAGAATTTTATTTATTATTTATGATAAAAAATAAAATATTGAGTATCGATATTTCCAGTTTTAAACTGAATATGACGACGAGTGCAGAAAAAAAATACTATTGATGCTTGGATTCACATTCTATTGTAATTGTATGAACCGATCTTGGTGATATCACATTAAGCGTTGAAGATGATCGTAGTCATTCAATTAAAAAAAAAGAAATATCAATTTGAATATTCAGACAAAGTGTAAGACACGTGCTATATATGATATGATATTCATCCTAGATGTTCACTATTTATTTATTTAATAGAATCTGTAATAATTTCCTAATAAAGAATACAGATAATTCTATAAATATGAAGTATATTTTTAGACGTTATATCATTCTTTCGATATGAACTATACTTTGTCATACCAATAATAGTGTTACAAATTTCTTGAGAATGATTTATGGTTAGAAATTGATTCAGATTAATTCTCTCTGGAAGTTTCGATCAGTCATATTTAGTTCGAAATTTCGTCACTTTGTACATTTATCAATATACTATTGCGACATTTTTCGTTTCTTTCTTTCTCATATGCTTTCGGACGAAATAAAAAATAATACCTACGCACATTGACTCAGCATGGTAGAAACACGTAAATGATCAAACTGAAGCGCTTCGATTTATTGAGGCCCACTACCGAAAAATATCACTGATTGATATCTAGTACTGTATGCATCCTTATTTACTTATATGTGTTATTCAAATTAAAATAAAACATAAAAATTTAACTGATAAAGTAATGAAAGAAAACTCAACAAAAATAATTCAAATACGAAATAGATTGTTTCATGACGTTTACATAATCAAATCTAATTCTACTAGATTTTTAAAAAATATATAAAGGACGCAGATGCATAAAAAAAGATGTAAAGTGAGACGGCAAATTCTATACTGTATTATTTTGACTAAAATAGTTTCATTTGAAAAAGCAAGAAATTCTGCACAAGTATCTATACAAAAAAAAAATTATAATAAATATTCTTGTGAATATTTCATAAAATAAAATTCAAAATATATCTTTAGTTTTTCATTAATCAGAAATCATTTTCGCTAAATAAGGTGTGAGTGTTTCATTTTAGCCCGTACCCTCAAATAGTTTAAAAATCAAAGCATGATATCATTTTTTTTCTTTGTTATAATAATCATATCATTGGAAAAATTGATATGATGCTTTAAGTCAATAAGGTTTGCTGTAAATTATAATATTTATATATATATTATTTTATTTGTTGAAAAAAATAAGTAACAAACAAAGAACAAGCATATACTCAAGTGTGTTAAGTGGTTGTAACAATAGCAATATTTACACCCACATCCTCATCCTCAATTATATGAGAGCACAAGTACGATACTTTTTCACAGTTGGATCTGAATTTGTCTTAGTTAATGAAGGATTATCAGTTTCTTTATGAATTTGTCCTTGGCCATTAGTAGTCGGATTTAATGTCAATCTTGGAACATCATTTTTATTACTACTTATACGCATTGAATTTGCTTCAATCTCACTTTTTAGCTTCGCATAGTTCTGAGTAAAATCATTCTTCGTAAAATCAATATATAAACTAGTACCCACAAGAAGTCCTAACCAACCGCACGGTTTGTATTTCGATTGTAAAAATAATGGAATCATAATCTTTTGTTGAACAAATGCATATTCAGCTTCTTTTTGACAACTACGCGATTGACTATAGTTTTCCGTTACACAGTAGAGAAATATATCGGAACTTTCGACACCTTGTGCCATTGCAACTAGTGTGTTTCCATGCATTTGTTCGAAGTCAATCCATACATTGTAACCATCCTTTGTCAAGCTTTCATAAATGTCAGTGCATAATGGCTTCGAAGCATGATTATAACTGATCATTAGTCGAGGCTTGTTTACAGGTTGTTCATTAGGACGAGAAATAATGGGAGCCCGCATCGGTAAACGTGACTTGGTTGGTCGGGTAGGACCGACAGTGTCTGTCTTTTCCTTAGAAGGAACCGAAGGATTACGTCGTCGACTGGAAAAACGAAAATATGCAAATTCATCGGTATTAGCAGATACCATTTGTTTGTCTTCTTGTTCAAGGAAAATAGGACGTGTCAATGCTTCGTCATCTTCGAGAGAAGAAACTGATATGTCGGCAGTAAATTCTGGAGCTTCAGGCTGAGGAATGGTGTGCATATGAGTATCTGGCTGTAAAAGTTTCTTGAATATATCATCTGCAGTTTTGTCCTCATTGTTAACTACATAAGATGAACTTAATTGAAGTTTTTGAACAGCGGAGACAAGTTGTTCATTTACATCATTGATTTTTGAAATATTCTTTTTCGTTGTAATTGCATCACTTAACTCATCAAGTGTGTTTGCAAGGTTTTTGAAAAAGTTGTTCGATTCACTTAATAGTAAAGCTGTTTCAATTTGTTTGGCGGATGAATTAGTTAAGATATTAATTAGCTTTGTAATCGAATCGAAGATAAGTGAGAATGGTTCAAGTGAATTTCGATTTACAGTAAAAACTTGACGAAGAATTATAAGTGTATTTTTTGTACCTATAATATCTTCAATAAGAATATTTTGATCCATTGAGTCTATTGTTCTGAAACAGAAAAATAATAATACTTATCAATATTAAAAGTTTTCTAAGATCCAATCACATCCTTCAAAAGTTCTACGCAATTTGAAACCATTTTTTTCTTCTTTTTAAATAACAATTAACGTTACTTTTTTTCGGCAATGACTTTCATTGTTGCATTATATATCTGCTTCTAAAATTGTGAGCAACAACGCATAAATACATTTAAGCTTTGATAGATTGCTTCTTGATATAATATATAATCTTTCAATAAAATTCAAGTACCAAGCGTCACTTCATACATAACTGATATAGAAAACAGAACAGGTTTATTGCGTTTAATTTCTTTTTTTTTGTTACTTGTTACATTGTATTATAATAAAATATACCACAGGATTTACTGCAAAAAGTTCCACAATTTATAACAAAAAAATAGCCTATTTTATACACAGATCCTGTGTTTTGTAAATTGGTAAAACTCTGTGCAACTAATTCAGTTATTATGAATAATACTGAAAGTAGCAATAGTAGAGTTAACCAGGGTGTGAGTATTGCTTTTATCATACCGCCACTGACTCTCATTCTCAAGATGGTGGCTTTCAAAACTTCAATAAACTACATGGATGAAATCGCTGCTATTTTCATGTAAGATCAACTTGTGTAATTAGTCTTGCTTAATTTAATATATCTCTGTCGGACATTAAAATAGATTGGGTCAATGAAATGTATGTATCCAGCATATGAAATTACTTTTAACAACAAACATCGTTGTCGATTGGTTTAAGATTCATATTAACTGCTTATCAGTACCAGTTTCATCACTAAATATTGATGTTATCTGATATTAGTGAAATCTCTCGTATATCTTCCTGGAAAAGACTTTTCGTTGTTTTTACTGCTGCTACTCGTTGTTCGCTTTTACTTTCGATGATTTATCAGTTAAACATCGGCATATGAAGCACTTTAATATACTATTTGACTTTCACTAATTCTTCTTACTTTATAACTGATTACGATATTCTCAAGTTGACAGATACTTTTTAATGCATGATATTATAAAATCTGCTCTATACTATCTTTAGTCGTAGACTTAGATGTACCATACTTTAATAACTAGTTGAGTTGATGGTGTTGAATGTTTAGTAACAACACGGAAAACGAATGCAGTACCTTTTTTTAAAATAAAATCTCTACAGAAAAAAGTCTTATCGATTGATTCGAAATTGTCAAAAATATTTTTTTATATATTTTGCTCAGCTAATAACTCCACAATTTGCGGAAGAATATCATCAAATACAACAGATTCAGTTAAATAATTAGGCAGACCACCCAAAGCAAGTACCGTTGTTATATTGAACACTATAGATACAAAGTAATTTAATAACGTTACTCTATCTCGAAGTGTTGCAAAGTCCGCTATGGATTAAACAAATGTTAAACGGGCTTTCTAATCTTGTTCAAAAACTAGAATACTCAAATATTAATCAATTAAAAATCTACCTTGTCAAGTATACCGTTGATTCACTCTAATGGAGATGATAATAACGATCAGTACTAAAGTTTGTAATAGTAACAAATTGTATCGTCAAGCGAAGTAGCCATTAAGAACGTATCACCAAGTCTCTTGCTAAGATATTGATGATTTTATTATTAATAACAATATTTTATATTAAATTTAAAACGATTTAATAATTAGTATTAACACAAAAATCAAAGTTAATCAAGAAGTTCTCAATAATATAACAGATGGCGCTCATCGCTTATTATCCAAAATACGAATGCGTGCGGTGTGTGATACTTAAAAGGAAACAAGAAAAACTGGTTCAAATGTCTGAAAGATACATATATAATTTATTAGATAGGTATGAGCTTCCAGAATTTTTAAAATATATCGCACCTGATGATTAGCTTTTCTATGTGAATATATTAAAATATGGATGAAAATTAAATTCAATACGTTTCTTAAGTTATACCACATGCATCAATAAAAAAGAAAAATTTTCGATTTCGATTCCCTTTTTTTGTGAAATCGCTGATTTCTAAACCGAATCATTGTCAGCTACTTCAAAACATCACTTTTATCTTTTGATAAGTGAATCTAGAAATTGAGAAAAAACATATTTTTGGTTTTGATTCTATTTTATTATGTTTTGTACATTTTATGAGATTTAGTTTTATTGATAAAAAGCAAATAAAATGAATTTTTTTAGAATTGATGATCCTGTTCCGCATAATTTCGATCACGATTATAATAATTCTGATTGGATCCGTGTGCTTCAAGATCATCGTTTGGACTAATCCGATGCGTGCCATGTAAAATATTGATAGGAATACCTCCATCCAATGGTAAATTCGCTTTCCCTTTTTTATCTGAGACGACATACGGTAAAAAATCTGGATCATAATGACGCCAATTGAGTATGAATTTAAATGAAACGAATGCCACAAGTGAACCTACTATCCCACCAACTAACACATCATTCCAATGATGATGAAAATCAAATATACGAGAATAACCAATATACAAGCCAAGTATAGCAAGACCTGTTTGAAATATATGACCAAGAATACCAAGATGACGCCATGACCATGATACATGAATATACATAACCAACCAACCGAAACCAACTAGAAGAAATCCAATAGAACTTTTAATCGAAGGAGAAAAGGATAAACTTACAAAAGACTGGTGAAGTGTGTCCACTGAAGAATGATCGACTAAATAAACAATTCGATGAATTCATTATCATATGTATATATCTAAACTCACCGTGCATCTCGCACAAGTCCAGAATCAGTGTTTAAACATGTGTAATTAATTCCAAATTGTAAATACGAATAAAATTGATTTGTTGTCAAAGTTGAGCAATCGATCGATGGTTGACATACCGCAAGAAAATGTGGTCTTAATTCACCTACAAAATTCTTGGTAATTTCTGTTAAAACCCATGTAGAAAGATAACCATAAGCAAAAACAACTAAATAAATCGAAAAGAACATCGATCGGTTCGAGAAGAAAAAATAAATTTTACCGGTCAGTATATATAAATTACGAACAAATGGTGTGATAGTTGTTACTTTTTCACCACAAAATTCTAAACGTGTAAAAAATACTTGTTTGGGATATCGATTAAAATAAAATCGCTTAGCAAATTCTGTTGACCACATCTAATGAAAAAAACAAAAAGAAATTGTTTTTATTCGTAAACTCAAAGAGATTATATTACCCAAACAATTGGTAGTCCAATTGATAGAATAATTGCTGCATAGATAGGAACCGTATCACCTTTATACGGATATCTTATCGTTGTATCCGAACAAAAGAAACCACGTGTAAATGGTTGAATCAGAAAATGTGAAATAGCCGATACAGTGAGTACTAAAAAGAAATTTATTGTTTCGGATAAAGTAATAGGTCGTCTTACAAACTGAGAGAGTAATAATATCAATAATGACACGCCAGATTGTTTCCGAATGGTGATATATATCGGTTGTTGTCGGTGGTGTTTTGGTTTCTGGGACGAGCATCATGGAATCTCCTGATCAATGTGAGAATTGAATTAGTTTCACAGAGTAACTATTTCTTCGACGTTGTTGTTGTGCGACTACTAGAAGTCAAAGAAAATCTGATGTGCGAGATCTGAAACAGAATAGAGAACAGAAAGAAAAAAATCTGTTTACATATGCATTTGTCAAAAAAAAAAGAAAGGCATTATTACTCATACGAGCGTATTTTTTTCTCATATTAAACAGACGCAGAATAGAAAAGTGCAAATAAAATGGCGACACTTCAATAATGAATCACATGGCATCATTCTAGAAAGTTTTTCGATGATACAATTTTTATATTCATTTTTGTATGCAATAAAAAATATTATTGTAGTTGGAGAAACTGTTTTCCATACTAATCGACAACTAATTTCTTATTATCTTTATTAAACTCCAAATGACTAATATTTGTTTTTAACAATTTGAAATCTTATTAAAGTAGAAGCAAAATTATTTATTCTATGACCTTTCGTATTTAGTTTTTAAAGAAAAAGTACATCGTTTAAATAGAGTTTGAGAAATAATTAAGAAAATTATTTCTCTGGAAGTAATTTTAATTATAACAAACTCATGTTGACGACAAATTGCGCACAATACTTTTATAATTTTCTTAAAATATTTAATATTTGTTTTGTCTTAAAAAGAATGAAAACTATCATTGACAAACAAATAATAGTTAATCAATTGAATCTGATAGAACACAAAATTCTTTCAATCGGTGGGAGTGAATTTAGATGTGACGATAATCAAGGAACTCCCATATAAAGTTCATAATGAAATCGATGTAACGAAAGAAAAAACTGAGTTCATTGTCAAAAAAAATGATAAATAAATATGTGTGACCTTCAGGAAGAAAAAAGAAAAAGAAATTGAGTTATTGATTACTTTAATTCTTTTTGACGAAGTTCTGTTGTTTTTTTTTCTGTTGACTTAAAGTAAAAAATATTAAATGTATGCTGATCAATTGTTTCGTTTGCGTTTTTATTTAAGTAATAGATAAATGTTGTTGTAATATTAAAATTGTCTATTTGGTACTGTGACTATTACTTTTTTTCGAATATATGTCATAACAACACGTGAAAATAATAAAACATGTTTTTACTTAAAACTCTAGTTAGAAAAATGTTATACTAAGTAATGTATTTTAATAAGGAATATATCATGCAGTAGAAGTTAAATCTCGATAGCCGATACGTTTATGAGGACTATTTAGTGGCATTCGCTGTATCATAAAAGAAAAGTGTAAAATAAGGAGTAAATAGAAAGACGTAGAAATTATGTTGAAAGAAAGAAGAATGTGAACGAAAGAATAACAGAAAAAAGAGAGAAGGAAGGAAAGAAAAAAAGAAAGAAAGAGAAAAAGGAGTAAACAGTAGAAAATGGTAGGACTCCTGCATTTTTGCGTAGTAGTTCGTTTTCATAACGACAATTATTTCAGATTGAATGATTCTTGTTATTCCACTGTTTTGCATGCATGTCGAAAAAGAAATTAGTCATTCATATGATCATTACTTTTTTCTTTTTGTAACATTCATTGCAGTAAAAACATTATTATAAGATGATGAAATATCAAGATCTGTTGTATACATAGTTACTTGTTATTCATTTTTAAATATAACAGGGGTCTTGCATATTTAACTGACGGATGGAAACATATGCGGATGTTCACGAAAATCTGTGATTGTCTTCATCCCTGAAAAATATTTAAGAGGCATCCATAGTTCCCAAAAATTATAATGCGTATCATATTCACTATTATCTATTACACGTTTTCAATTTGAAATATAAGAAGGCCAAAGAAACATGTAAAAGAGTGTGAGTTAAGACGAAAGACACCCACATTCACACCCTGAACAGTACGAGACAGAGACCGGTGGGATGCGATATCAATACTGTACCGTACCGTACTGTATCGTCTCGGGACGAGACGGTATTGAAAAAACAAGAAGTAGGGCGGGACGGGACGGTATCAATAAGCCGCGGTACGAGACGGTATGCGGTATCAGATAGCTATACCGCTCTCCCGTGTCGTAGCAAAAAGCCTTTTGGTAATGTTTTTCAGAGACATCTATTGTATATTTTTTATGTCTATTTAAATATTATTTATATATCAGTTTGTACGCGTAACGTGTCACCTTAAAAGTGGAAATTTTTAGCCATACTTGTGAGAGTTTTCCATCACCACCATCTAAATCACATCTCGAAATGTATCAAAAACTTTTTGATTTTCATTAGCACATATGATTAATTATATCTTTCATCTTTTAACACATTTCTCGAGTCCTTAATAAAAAATTATATGGAATATCCGTCTCGATCATGTCATTGCCACATCTCACTGGTCGAATTAGTACAATATAAATTTAAAGCAGCTTCGACTGACGAAGAACATGCTAGTAAATATCTTACTATATGAAGCAAAGTATTAAAATGAAACCTCGTTTCCCACATTTTTATTTATGGTAACAACAAAATACAAAAGATTTAGCTGCGTCATCACGTTACATTCATGCAAGCGGCTTTTCATAGAGGGGGAACATATATTTTGGAATTTTTTTCTCGATTGAATACCTCAAAGTGTTAGCTAAAAACCTTAGTGAGACGTAGTTATTAATATAGGATATATTGGACGAATAAAGGAGAATAATCATCTCACTCTCAATTTTATGGTCCTTTTTCGCCACCGCGTTATGCTCGGTATTCTTTATCTGATATTCTTACAGCTTATCCAAACAAATTCACATTTTCTGACATTGTTGGGAAGGCAGAAGTCTATCTTCCAACGAAAGAGTGAATTGTTTAGCTCATATATATGAAAGCAGAATAACTGATAAGAATGTGGGCAAAAAGTCATCGCGTCACGCTTGTACAAGCTGATATATGAAATTGTTTTTATTGATCTGCTCATAGTTTGTATTTGTTGTCGACATTCTTCGAAAATGTAATCTATATATGAAATACAACAGATAATAGTCGGTTTAAAAACAAGCTAGAAAAATTGTTCTGACGGTACGGTATTTCGTGAGACGGTATACTATGAACTTCATACGGTAACGGTACGGTACAGTTAGGCATGCACCAATTCCAATTCGGTTCGGTTCCAATTCTAGAATTGGT
>CAJNOI010000095.1:112027-194055 GCA_905250115.1 Adineta steineri
TTATATTCCAATTATAGGATATCATGAGAATTAACAGATGTTTTTTTTAATAATTATCTTTTCTTCTATAAAAGAAAAGACCATAAATTTAAAATACAAAAATATTATTTTTCTTGAAATACAAAAAAAGAAAAAGTCAAAAATGATTTTTCTTGTTCTATTTTTCTTAATTCCAATTGTTCTTTCAACTGCTATTTATCGACCAGTTGTTTTAATGCATGGCATTACATCAAATGCTGATGCTATGAATGATGTAGCTAGATGGATTCGATCAACATATCCAGGAATCTATGTTATATCAATCGAAATTGGTGATGGAAAAGAAGATTCATATCTTTTACCATTAGATATTCAAGTTGAAAAATTTTGTCAAACTGTTCGCTCAAATGAAAATCTTGATCAAGGTTTTAATTTAGTTGGATATTCACAAGGAAGTATTATTGTACGTGGTGCAGTTGAAAGATGTTCATTACCTGTTTTTAATCTAATTACATTAAGTGGAATTCATCAGGGAACATTTGGTATCCCATATCTTTTACAATTACCTATTGAATTAAGAGACCTAATTACTAAATATGCATATGAAACGCCAGTACAAAATGCTGTTAGTGTTGCTAATTATTGGCGTGATCCTGAACAATTAATTAAATATGATTCAAATTGTCATTTTCTTCCTGATATAAATAATGAACATGAAACAAGAAATGAATTTTATCGTCAAAATATGATTAATTTAAATGCATTTGTTATGACTTATTCTGATATCGATGAAATTATAATGCCACGACAATCAGGTTTATTTATGGGTTATACAAATAGTTCACTTGAAATTGAAACATATAATAATTCAAGACAATTTACAGAAGATCTTATTGGATTAAGAACATTAAAAGAACAAGGAAAATTATTTACTTTTACTGCTCATGTACGTCATCAAGATGTGACACATGAACCTAACAAAGATTTTATTATGAAAAATATTATGCCTTTTTTTAATAATACTTTATCATTATAAAATAAAAATTTGGTTTCAGAAAAAGAAATATTCTCAAGATTATTTTAGTTCATGTGGGAGAATTTGCACACACATTCTTAAAAATCATCATGATCGTCTCGTAAACTTTCATTATGATTATCTAACAGAATACAATAATCTTTACTTGATCAACAATTAAGAATTTCATAATTACATATTTTAATTATTTATATCTCGATGTATTCCGCACATTTCTTTTTCATTGTATGAGATAAAAACAAAAAGGGTCATGATAAATGTTAAATAAGATAAAATATGACGAATGCTCTCTCTGTTGTAAGCGAGAGAACGCAAATATGTTTTCTTTTTCTTCATTCATGTGTCCGTAAAACACGTGGTGTAAAATATTTCTTTTCTTTACTACTGAATACTGTTATTCATGCATACATACATATCATTATTAACTACGCAATACATTTTTCATTCTATTCTTTTCAATTGTGTTATAGATAATCTTATTCACCATGTCTTCTCGAGAAGTTATTCATTCAAATAATAATAATAAACATCATAATGGAAATGAAGTTGAATCACATGATGAAAATAAAAAAGCAATTTCACAATCACAAGCAACACAAGAAAATCTTGAAAATATATTTAATCCAAAAACTTATGTTCCTGGTTCGAATAAATTATCTCGACAATATTTACAAGAACGTCTAAGTCGTTCTATTCTACATGAATTTAGTATTGATGAACAAAAAAGCAAGAATTGAATTAGCTGCTGCTTATCGATTAGCTGCAAAAAATGGATGGTTAGAATCAATCTATAATCATATTACTTGTAATGTATCTGGTCCAAATAATTCACATCATCTATTAATTAATCCTTTTGGTTTAAATTATCGTGAAATTACAGCTTCATCTTTGATTAAAATTGATTTAGATGGAAATACAATTCATCCAGGCATTGTTGGTGATATTTTTGGAATAAATAAAGCTGGTTTTGTTATTCATTCTTGTATTCATCGAGCTCGTCCAGATATTCGTTGTGTCAATCATAATCATAACTGGGCTGTCGCTGGACTTTCTGCAACAAAAAGTGGAGTTATTGAATTAGCACAAACAACACATGTTACTGGAGAGATTGCTTGTCATGATTATGAAGGTATTGTTATATCATTAGATGAACAAGAACGAATTGTTCGTGATTTGGGAAATAAAGATGTCATGATTTTTCGTAATCATGGTTTACTTACTTGTGGATCATCGATTGGTATTGCATATTATCATGCACTAACATTATGTGCTGCTGCACAAATACAATCACATGCATGTTCGATGGCTATGAATAAAGATAATCTACTTATACCAGAAGATGAATATATCAAACGAAGTATGGCTATTGCTAAACATTTCACTAATAATTCATCTGCTGATTTGGAATTTGCTGCCGCTATGCGTGAACTTGATTATGATCAAGATCATTCAACTTATCCAGACTATCGAAATTAAACATTCATATGTGTTTCTTTTTCATTCCGCATCCATTACATTTTTTATTCTTCGAAAATAAAACTAAAAAAAAAGATACGAAACTCCAAACTTCATTGTTCCATAGACTTTTGTTTACTAAAAATCCATTATTAAATTATCAACTATTCTTGATAGTTAAAAATACAAAAAAAAAGAAGTTGTAGTTTTTATTGAGAATGTGAGTAGATATCGATGGAATAAATTAATTCATTCTTATATTTCTAATTAAAGAATTCACAATCTAATAAAATGAGAGAAATAAATATTATGAGTGTAATAGTCTAGATAACACAACTTCTCATTGGTATTTTATCAATAGATCATTTATTATTATTCATTTTGTTTTATTATTTATTGATGAGATTTATATAAACACTTTTTAGACAAAGTGTAATATAAAATGCAAATAGATAATTGAATTATTTAATTTTTTTTCTACCACGTCGAAACAAAATAGCAAGATATAAATATATAAAGTCATAAAATTAGTAGTAAATCAATTGAATCTATATCGGCAGAAACAATGAATCTAGAAAAATAATCTTCAGTGTGTATCTGAGATATGACAAAATGTTGACAAATTACAATAGTGATGTTGAATTGAACAGGAGTTTTCATATTTTATTTTTCTTATAGAAGAAAAAGCTTGACTATGTGAGTGTCTCAGAAATATCTATCACGCACATCCCCAATATACTTTTTTGCCTCTGTTCTGTATTCTTTCACTCATAGGCAATAGCAAGAAGTCAAATGTATTACTCACATTCTTTTTCACTTTTCTCTGCAATTTATTTCATTCTTATCTAACAACTAAAACCTTTTTGTTATCTTTGTGTTCTCTGTTTCTTAATATGTAAGTAACAACATCGAGTCTTGTATTACAGGAATACTTTTCTAACGACTATTCTCCATGTATTACGTTATTGATGAAGATAAAACTTACACCTATGAAATCTTAATGGAAAAGCATTTGGAAGAATCTGCTAAACTTCTTGCGTATACCTTCAGTCAGCAGAACCCAGTTGAAGTCTACTTGAAAACTACTTACGAACAATTCTATCTTTATGCATTGGCAGTTTTAAAAGCAACTTTAGAAGATCAACTGTCTATCATAGCAGTACACAAAGAGACGAAGGAAATTTATGGTCTTGTCCAAGCTACCGATGCTAAAACACTCGAAGGACAGAATTTCGATGATGTGGATCCCTCCAAAGATACATTAGAAATATTACAAGAAGTAGAAAACCGCTTTATGAAACAGTATGGTGAACTAAAAGAAAACGACTTAGTACAAATATTAATGGTGGGTGTTCGACAAGAATGTAGTGGAAAAGGTGAGACTTTGAAGTATTTATGATTTTTTGTAAATAAGTTTTCAGGAGAACTTATGATTCTGACACTTTATGTGATATCTGATAGGACTTGCTACGAAACTCCAGCAGATATTACTTGTTCATTGTGACCAACGTGGATTTAAGTATGTATTTGTTGAAGTTGCAAATCCAGCTACCTATCATATTTACACAAAGAAATTAAAAGGAAAAGAATTCACATCAATTTCTTTATCAACATTTGTAACGAGTGATGGCCGAAAACCATTTTTACATTATCATGGAGAAATACAATTGATTGTTTTTGATCTACAACAAAGAAGAATAACGGAATGCTTTTAATTACTGTATTTCCTGATGTTTAATTATCTTATAAAACCTATGAAAAAGTATTTGTGAAGTAAATACACATCGTTTTATTTTCACTTATGATTGGTGACGATGTCAAAAATTTTCTCTTGGATGAGTTTAACCCATTGAGACTCACTCCTGTTGCTGTCAGTATGAACATTATCATAAGTACTCTAAATAATTCTCATGATGAGCTCAACTTCTTTTCAGGTAAGTTGAGCCTATCCCTGATGTCATCACTACTTATGATGTGTCAGAATGTAGAGGTTATATTTAAATAACATGCATCAATTCTATACATATAAATAGTCAAAAATGAATTATTAAGCATATAATAAAAAATACTTGAATATGATAGGATTATATGTCAGTAGCTATTGTAGTTACAATATTCATAGATTTGTCATTCACAGTAATATTCCATTGTGCAATTTCACATATGCTATTTTAGTACTAATAGATTATTAATTTTTTTCTTATGCAATATTTTAATTTCTCCACATAATTTCAATACATTCCAATTAATCCAGTGTAATTTTCGACATTTTCTCTTTTTTCAAAACGTATAATATTGTTTAGTAACTGATAATCTTGCACTGGTTAATAAACATTTTGATGTTTAACATACGTTTCCATTATTTGACTAACTGGATTACTACCGAATAATTAATTTGTTAGGACTATAATTTCATTGTGTAATTGGCTAAAGCTTTTTCATGTGTATCGGAACACACTAATAATTTCTTCCTAGTTCAGCATATAATTGACGAAATTCTGCGTTGCTTAGAAAATAGTCTAACATATTTGAGACAATGCGGTCTATTAATGACATCTATCACATTTTAACATGAAGTTTAATATGCTGAGTGAGGATATGCTAGTTTACCCGTACTACGGACTCTTCTCACCCATCCTCTTTGTATTTTTTCATTTTTGGCATCATTATTATATACGAGTATATTCATAATGGTATAAGCACGATTGGATAACCAAAAACTGTTATTAAGCGAAAGAGTTATGGTACGTAGCTGTAGGTTCGACGAAGAAACGTTTGTAGGCAACAAATCACTTTTCATTAGAGACTATTTTCATTTTCTAGGTCCTAACTATACAGTGAAGAAGTAGATATTATACTCGGCCTTCAATCTAAAGAATTGAATCTAAAGCTTAACTGTTGTCGACAAACAATTGTCGTAGGCAATAGAAATTTCTTAAAACTGAAATAAAAAATGAGTGTAAGTTGTAATAGTGAATCGACTTGTCGCTTGGTTGCCATATTAAACTTTCTTCTCTCATTCCTGAAACATTAGTAACAATTGAAAATAACCATGTGTTTACTACAACTAACTACTATCTTAATATGATAAAAGTGAAACAAAGTTAGTCAATAAACGATAAGTAAATATCTGATAATTTTCTTTTCTACTCATACATAGCTCAGTATTTGAATAGTCATTGATATCTTAAAGCTTACATACGTGTATAGTTTAATGATCTTGAAGATATGAATATGAATGAAATATATTCATTCATTATTCATATCTACACCCGCTATCGTAGAAAATAAAACCAACAATGGTAACAATAATAATAATATTAATAATATAGAATATAATTAGAAAAATAGTGACACAAACTTTAGTAATATCGATCACAACATTAATATCAACTTGAGCAATAGAAATGATCATAAGATGAACTATAATAATAATAATATATATAAAAATACTAATATGAATTTAAATAACAATAATAATCAACAATATAAGGGTAATAACAAATTTAACTTCAGTATTACGAATAATATGAATACTAAAAAGAATAATTTAAATGACAACATAAATTTATATATATATAATAATGAGATCAACTTAAAAAATAATGAAGACAAAATCAATATAATACTAAGCTACTATGGACACAAATCATTCATATTCAGTCATAAATTAATGGAAATACTTAATAAATTTAAGGCTGACAGCAGAGTTATATTCAAAAAAGAATATAAAGCCATCGGAGATAACTTTAAAGAAAAAGAACTAAAGAAAATAATCTGAAAAAGATCAGAGTAAAGAAGAGTATGCAATAACATATTCATAAGATAAGAATAAAAAATAATCTAACAAATAAAAACTGAATGAACCAATAATATTATAGCACTTGAAAAAAATGACGAACAGAAAGAGAAATCTAAGAAACTAATCAAAATTTACAATTAACAATATGTTAACAAACTTTTAAATAATATAAAAGAAATACATCCGTATAATTAATTTATCGTTTTAATCTTTCTAATAAAAGATCTGATAATGATACTTGTTAGTACTGAACGCTCGTAATCAAAGAAACGAAAGTCTTCACAAACATATTTTACTTTGTACTTGTTAGAAAAATCCAACACATACGAATGAATGCAATTTCATTATTTCTTGCAAATAATGAATACTACAAATGTATAACTTGTCTCTATCAAAAAATTATCTTAAAAATATTCATCTTTCTTTGTATGTTGAAGTGAATAATAAACGATTTTTGAATATTATTTTACTGAATAAAAAAATCAAGATCATTTTAAGGCTATGAGATTACATAAAGCTAAAATCTATAAATGGGAGTCAGTATATTTACTCTTGATTACGTGCGTACCTTTGTCTACATAACTTTATAATTAACTCAAACTTGGTACTGAATCAACACTTTTATTCCTATTTTTAAATAATTTTTATTTGAACTATTTACAACTAAGATTTTTAATCTTTAATAAATTATTGTAAGAGAATGGACTGTGTACTTCGTTCCATTTAATAGGTAAATCTGCATTTTTTATTCCTTTTTGTTTCAAGCATTTTTTGTAAGGATATATAATAATTAAAATAGCTACAGAAGTATTACGTAGAAAGGCAACTTAAGTTTATATATGATAATTAAAACGATTATCTAACTTCGTATTTTTTTTTCTTTAATGGACAACATTTCAATAACTTCAAATGCAGACTTTGCCTTCAGCACTGTTTGCAAGTTTTATTGGACACAATTTACTATTACATTTGGTTCAGTTGTATGTATCGACGTTATAATTGATCTCGACATATATAAACAGAGAGATAGAGAATACATTGAATCATTTCAAGTTATTTGCTAGTCGAATGAAACAATATTTGTCAATACGGAAGAGTAACAACACGGTGCTCGAATTGGATATAAAAATATTTCAATATTATCTAGCAGTTGATATTATTTAATAAAAAGCACAGATTCTCGTGACAGAAAGAGAGTGATGACGACAATGCTTTAGGTGCTTGTCAATAATAATAAAATTATAAATACGTAGTCATAAAAAGTAAGTGAAACTATTCTACTGACGTTCAAACAGCTTCTATTTATTTGACAACACATTCATTTCCATTTATTCATTTATCATGTCTCTATCATCACTCGCTGTTATTCAACAAGCAATGACTCGTTATGTTTTGCCTATCACTTTGGGACTAGGTAATGTAGGTAATATCATATTGATTGTATTTTTTTCTCAGAAAAATCATCGTATGAATTCATGTTCACTCTATTTACTTGTTGCTGCTTTCTTCGGTATTGTTGGTGGCAATTGTGGAGTAATTCCTTATGTCGTGGCTCTTTATTTTCCCGATCCATTCAACAAATTTCTTGTTCTATGTCGTCTTCGACTGTATATTATATATATATCTGCTATGAGCTTTCGATCAATGATTGTTCTAGCAACTGTTGATCGTTTTGCTCTCTCCAGTTCTCGGCAATCATTTCGAGCGCTTAATTCATTTATAATCGCTCAACGAGCAACCATCTGTATTTGTTTCATCTGGGCTATCGCTGGTTTCCATCTACTCATCTGGCCAACTATTCAAAATGATCGATGTCTGGTCTATGGAGTCTATGGTTTTACATATAGCATTCTTCAATTGATTACTCTAGGTCTTCTTCCGACTATTCTGATGATTATATTTGGCACACTCTTGAAAAAGAATCTTTATCAAACTCGTGCTCGTGTTCATCACGTCGCAAGACAAGCAATAAATTTGAATACCACTGCTTTTCGAAAACGAGACAGGTTTTTAATTGTACTTGTTTACACTGAAATTTTTCTTACCTTCATTTTTACATTTCCTTATGCAAGTTACGCAATCTATACGGCACTCACTAACAATATTCCAAACAAAAGTGTCGAAAGACTGCAGATCGAATCATTTGCATTCTTTTTCACTGTGTCATTTCTGCTTTATCTCGGTAATTCAACAACTTTTTATGGTTATATGGCAATATCAAAAACATTTCGACGTGAAGTTAAAACTATGTTACTGAGATTTGTTGGAAGAAGACCGACAATCATCGGTCATGAACCAGCAGAAAACAATATGCCAACACGTTTAATAAATCAAACAAGACCAATCATTTCAAATATTCCTCATTAGTTTATTATTTAATAATATTTTCTCTTCTTTCATTTATATATTTATCTAGTTTAACAGTAAAATATTAACATAACCATATCCAGATTACTGTACTATTTAAATTAATAAAACAAAAATTTTCAGCTTTGAAATTATTTTTGAACTCATCTTCTATTCAAAGTTAGAATATAGAAATGAGTTGTTTAAACTGTTCTTGAAAATTATGACTATTGTATTTTAAATATGTAAATTACTGATAAATCAGTTGGTACCATGGAAAAAATACGTTCAGTTATTGGTTTATCATTTGCAAAAGTATGTCGCATACATTATAAAAATATTTATTTATTTTACAATTATATAAGATAATAAATATTTGATTTCAAAAAAAAGTTATATTATAACATACTCTTCTCATATTTGTCTTACATTTCAATAAACATAGATTTTTTTTAAATAATTTAGTGGATAAATTCATACTTAATTATTATCTCTTGTTCTTAGTCTGGAAAATAGAACATATCAACGTAAAAAATTATATTAGAAGAATGAAAACGAAAAGAGCAACATCGTAGGATAATTGACTCAAAATAGTTTATATCTGTGGAGTAAAAAGCATTAGATAAACGAGAACCATATATTGCATATTCACATTATCTCACATGCTTTATTTTTAATGACTGACATTATTTTTTTATTGATTTTTGTTCCATTTCTCTCTCTGTAATCAAAAATGTTGTTTCAAAATCCAAATGAATGTTGAATCAATTGAGATGAATGATTGAGAAGATACTATTTTTACAGATCAGAAATTTGTCTTTTGAGAAAATATGTGATACAAGTTGAACAGCATACATCGAATAAAGTATTTCTTTTAATAGATTCAAGTATAACTTATCAAAAGTGAAATATATTTGAAAAATATCTTTAAACTTTACTAAAATGATTTCAAATACAATAGCTACATAGCAGTCAAAAAATGGAAAAGATCAAATCTAGATAGTTTTGAAAATATTATGAGTACTATACTTGTGTTTCTCGTGTCTTATAACAAACCTACGGAAAATCCCGTTGAACAGAACCACATTATCTAATGTTGTGATATGATCGAAATTTTTCCAATAGTGCATGTAACACCATGATAAATGTTTCCAAAAGTGGTGTACATTGTACAAAAACAATATGTAAGAATGAAACCATTGTCGTGTTCACTACTACGAAGATATTTTCAAAAATCTGCCAAAAATCTCTGGCACCTCGAGACAGAAGAATATTATAAAAGTTCAGAAGGTTCATTGCTCACTTTCTTGAAACTTTGAGTGATCTGTTCATCTAAAATCATTTATAAACACATCAGTGAAATGATATCAATCCACATCTCCTGCTATATCTCACTTCTTCACAAAGGTACAATACTATCTATTATTTTCAAGAATGAAATTAGATTATGTTATTTGACTAATATATAGTTTAACTATAAATAACTGCTTGGTCAGACGAGAAATAAGAAACAACGCGTAAAAATGTGTGTTTTTATTAGTTTCTTTTTTTTTTCTTCAAATTTTAACACGTTTTTTTTCTGTTGTTTGTCTGTCTATGATTCAACTGTAAACATACAATTTTGGTGTTAGATTTTTTTATTTTTATCTAGATTTCATATAATATAACAATTAATTTATAATCGTAGGTATAATTGCAGATATATTTGGAAAAATAACAGCCAAGGTGTCATAAAAAATGCAATGCATATAATTCATTTCATTCAATAATTTTTACTAAATGGTTGTTATTTAATTCAATACTAAATTATGTTTTTGTAGCTATTTTTTGGTTTTCTAGAAATAAAAATACAGTAAACAGTAATATAAAAACACATTTTATTAATGAGAGAAATTGATTGAGTACAGTAAATTGTAGATGATAATTCAAATGTTACTTTGTAAGATCTATATTCTTCATGCCTATACAACTTTAAATACTGAAAAAATAAAAAAAAGACTTTATATTGAAATGAAAACATAAAGTATCATATATGTATACATAAAACTAAATACTAACAAAATAAAGCATGTTGTTTATTTAGAGTACAAAAAAATTTTAGTTATCACAATATAAAGGCTGCTCCGGACTCAATCAGGTTTTGTACTGATCTGCAATATATTCATATAAAGCACTGTAAAAAAAATCACATTATGTATTCTCTTTTCTTTTTTTTTCAACTTCATTATACAGCATAAATTATTTCGGTCTTCATGACAATTTTTTCATCTTCATACACAAAATAAAACGCAAGACGCGTGGATAGCAAATGTCTTGTTATTGTGTGTTTTCATTCTATACAAAATTAAACAAACAGAAGAAATATAAAATCAATGTGGATCCTTCAGTATTTGACATACTAAATACAAATGAATTCAATACCATAGTTCTGAATATGTAAGTAAGCAGGATGGGTGTGGATCTAAGGAAAATAAGTTATACAGTTTCATCAATCCACACATACTCATACTCTCAAATTACATTCAGAGTTTCAATGGATTCACAACATCTGATAGATATTTCTAGCAAGATTGTTCTATTGACATCATTCTCAAAAGCATTTTTTTCTTTAGTTCAACGATATGAATGATTCTGTTATAGATATTACTTTTATTATGTATCATCCTACAATTTAGTTAAAAATCTTTGTCTTTTAATTCATATATATATTTTATTAAACGCAAATGTTAGTAGACAGTCACTATTCAAACAAAAACACTCACAATCATTATTTTTGGAATGAATCGAGAAAAATGTTAGTTGGGAATAAAAAAAATGGTTAGTTTCACACCTTGATTAATAGTATGAGTATGGAGTAAAATAAAATAGTGTCAAATGTTCGAGACAAGAGAAAACTGTCTTTATCGTCGAAGAATATTTTTCATTCGTTGTTGATGTCTTGCTTTTGCAGCAATGTTTGATGGTTTGAACATATTCGTGAACTTAGTGAAAGCAGCATACATTGCCAGAGCCTGTAAAGGCATAAAAGCAATCATCGTAACAGCTGACATAATTGCCACTGGTTGTTTACATGCATTTTCCTAATACACACATATTTATGTCAAGAATATCAATCATAATTGAATAATAACTTACGAAATCTAGTGGATAAAAAACAGGAATAGTTGATTCAGTTGTTGCACCTGTGGTAGTCGGGCCTGCTGTTGTTGGAGCTAGAATACAAATTAAACAATTATAAATTACTCTATCAAAAAGAAATATTTTATAGAAAATGTCATTTTTTACCAGCTGTCGTTGGAGGTGTGGTACTGGCAGTTGTTGTAGTTGTTGAAGCATTCGTACTAGTTACTACTATTCCACTTGTTGTACACTATGAAAAAATGTAATATTAAGAATGAAATAAAAATAAAAATTAGCTTACTGCAGTATTGATTGAAGTAGTGGTTGTTCCTAGGCTTGTAACTGTATGAGTTGTTGGTGGAGTGGTAGTTGTTGTGGTTGTACTTGAAAGTGCTGGATTCCAGATATCGAATCGCCAAAATGTTTTATCAGTGATGGGTGCCGATTCAGCATCTGTATAGTTACATTAATTATGATAAAATATTTAATGTTTTACTTTAACGGGAAAAATTAGACAAAACGACTTACGACAGAATACACTTCCACTAGCAAATCCACTGTCCATTGTTACATAATAGGATTGGCCAGGTGTCCATGTAAAATCTGCAACAATTACAATTGTATATCCAGTATAAATAACATTTGGAGAATATCCAGCATCATAACATAGAACTGATGCATTTGTAGTGTCCAAGTGAAAACAGACGTTTGTTCCATTACGAGAAGGACGACCAACTGCACTTGTTGCTGTTTAATTAAAGTAGAAGATGGAGAATATCAGATTGAGTTAAATAAAAACAAAACTATATATCGAAATAATGCCTACCTTGTATGGAAAAGAGTGTCTGGTTTGAAAAGACAGTACCTATTGGACTTGCTGATCCTTGTACTACTTGAGGAAGAATTAAATTTGGTGATGTATAGTCAACTAGGTACGTAAGACACCATGGAGCTGATTGTAGACTACTATTGTCAATTGCACCAGCACAAAAACCTTGAGGGCCAGCTTGTGATGCTATGGGTGTCCATGTTAATGTCATTATCCATAAATCTGAGATATTGGATTTGAAATTGAAAAATTTACACATTCTAACGAACTACTATCCATTACTTACTAGGACTTGGATTGCTAATAGCACTATGTGTCATTCCAATAGGTGAACTAGTGACAAGATCAACGATTGTTTGGCCAGGACAGTATGTTTGTATCTCTATGGTTTCAGTGAGCTGAATACCTAAAACATAGATTATAAATATTAGAAAAGAAAGGCATTCACTGCAGTTACCATATGGAACTCCAATACAAGCTAAGGAAGATGAAACAGGAAAAAAAGAAAGTATTATTAAATGTTTGAGTTTAGTATAGAATAGAATATATATTCATACCTCTATTTGGACGAACACCAATAATTGCAGGAGCAGTTGCGCATGCACCAGCGGAAACATTGTATGCATAGAATAAAAATTGTATTGGAACTGAGCTCATTGGAGTCGTATAAGTAGAGCTAAAAAAATCTTCGATTTGCAGTGCACAACCATAATAGATTTTAGCAGTTGGTAGAGTAAAACTCAAAGTACAATTGGTTCCAGTGAGTATGGTTCCAGTGGGTAGTCCACTACAGACACCTCCACATTCATCAACACGATTGTAGTTGGTTGTAATATTTTTATTGGACCAACGACATACCAAATAATCAGTAGCATCATTATCTGCCATTTGTACAACATGAGTTACTCGTGTACCCCTTGGATAAAATACTACTGGTAATGTAGTTGTAACAGGACTGGAATTAATATAACCATCAGGTCTCGAGGCTAGATTCATTCGATTGACAATTGCCCAATTACCACCACTGCCAATATAGAGAGCAAGAAACCATGCACTTGAGGGAAAGCCAATTGTAATTGATGTTGTCAAAGGCAATGTTTCAGTGTAGTAGTATTCACCAGCCCATGAATCAATGATCGGGTTTAAATCACAATCTGTAGTTACCATATTAGTTGTAATTTGAGTATAGGTAGAACTTGAACAGTTTGCTAAACAGGTCATATAAGAACCGACTGGAATAACTGTTTGAGCAACAACATTTGCTTCCGTGCAGTAAGGGGTACTAAACCATGTTCGATTCCAAAAATACCTTTGATGTATTTGGATTTGTGCAGTACTACCCTGTACTGTATTGTTTAACGGACGCCTGAGAAGAAGAAGAAAATAAAAAGTAAAATATGGAAGACAGTATGAAAGAACAAACGTTGATTGGGTATACTTACCATGAAATAATACCACCACGAAAATGATTTCCATCATTTACCGGACATAGTGTAGATAAAATGAAAAGAACAAGGTGTAAAACCTGCTCCATGTTGTTAGTGTTCAACAGTTGTTTCTTCTTTGTATAATAAAATACACAATGAGACAGCAAACTGAGATTCAACGTTTATGTTTTTAAAATGTGTATAGAATGTATTTTTTGGTGTTGTTTTATAAGTGTGTGTGTTTGTCCTCGGAGTTCACAAGAAAAGTGCATTGATAGTAGTTCATAAAATGTTTGTTTTTTTTAGACGAAAAATAAAAACGAAATTTTAATGGATTATTTCTTAACATTCATACAAGAAAAATCAAACAATAGAGAATATTATATATTTGTTTATTTTATAAACTCTCTCTCTTTCGACAATGAGAAAAGAGGAATGAGATTTAAATGGTAACCAACATACAAATAATTTTGAATCTATTGTTGTTGTATTGTTTTGATGTTGTGAAGTGACAGAGGATAGTGTAGGCATAATTTTATATAATTTTCTGACACACATGAATATAGTGATGTAAAAACCATACACTATTCGCAAAATCTTATCCACAGAAAATATTTTATTGAGCCTTTGAACAGAGAAATAGAGACAAAATATAACTTAAACTTAGATTTGTTTGAGTTTATCATAAAACTCTGAAAGTTTTAGAAAAATATTTTTAAAATTTCACAGAGAGTAAAATATCTGTTACAATTTTTCTGACTAGTTTTTTTAAATTGTTGACTCAAAAATCTTCTTGCTTTTCTAACAAAATATTCCATAGTAGTATGTCTCTCTGATGGTGGGAAGCCTCTCGAAGAACAATATACTGAATACATGTGAATTCTTCTCTTAAATATTTTATTAATTTAGAAAGAAGCAACTTTGTTTGCTGCATTTAATTGAAACCATGCAACTTTTTTAAGTGTGTAAACTGAAAAATGATCAAGATTGAGACTAAGTGTTTTTTTATATTTCAATCCAACGAAATTCTTCAAGGTCTATAAGCTATCGTGATGTTGGTATACATTACAAACGTCGAAAAAGTGTCGCAACCAAAATGTTGAATGAAGAAAGATGCAAACAAGTTTGATAAGAAAAGCAATTGCTACCAAGTGATTTTTTTTCTTTCTTTCTCTCTCTTTCATTCTGTTTTACTGTTATACATGTGCTCTTTATGTTCTACTATTGGCATACTTTTGTAATGGATATCTTTTATAAATAAGAAGAATAATTATTTTAATTCTTCTTATTGTTTATTATCTTTAACAAAGCTGAAGAAGCTTCTGAAACTCTTCATTCGTTTATTTCATTCACTAATAAATACTTTATTTTCTTTTAAATGAAATAATACTGATGTCATCTCATTTGTTGACACATTTCTAACTACAACATCAACAAAAATTGTCGATGAAAAATACATCACAAACTGCGTAGTAATGCATTCGATTAGAATTATTTTCTTTTATTTACTAAGAAGAAACAGAATGTGTAATATGATAAAAACTGAATACCAAAATAGGAATAAATTGATAAAGACGAAAACGAGTCGGTATCATCAAACTGACTTTTCTTGGTAGTTAGAAATACGAAGCCATTAAATAGTTCTCCAATATGACTATCTATTTTTTGTCATATGATGTATTCAGAATAGCAATTTTTTTTCGATACAATGTGAGCGAGGGTGTGAGTGAATAAATGACAGTGATTGTGATCTTTCTAGGTTTGTCTCTGGCAGTCGACCACACTAATGTTCAGAAAATTTTACGACGTTTCAGATCTATCGTGGTGTTCTCAAGAATATTTAAATATTTTACTTGTTATGGATATCGGTGATTTATTTTGAGTTTGTATTTTTTTTTGTATGAGAATGAAGAAAATGTTTGACTAAATATACTGTGAATATTAATTATAAAGTTTTATTCACTTCTCTTGGTTAATATGTCATAATACTGATTTAAATCCATCTGCTTGATTAACAACGCAATCGAACTGAAACAATTGATTAGATTGAGGATGGATGCTGAATTCAAAGTTCTAATGGTGCTGAAATATCTCAAACGTAGATTTATTGCTTCTTTTGTAACTACAGGTGAAAGTGATGAGTGTGGATGCTGATATATTCTATTGTAATTCATATATGACGCAGTTATACCGTATTTTGCACTGCGATGTCATTTATGAACTTCATTCATACGAACAAAAGCGGACTAGCTGTCTCGTTCGGATAACAGAACTTTATACATTTATGAAGTACGGTGATAACTTTTGAGATGCTTTATACTTAAGTGAAAAGAATAGTTTTTCAAACAAAATAAGCAGGCTTTCTTATTTACTATTGATAGTGACATTGAGTATGAACATATGAATAGATGGCGCAGAATTAATAACAAATTTTCTGAGTACGACTGTTTACAGTTATTACTTTTGTGTATATCTTTGTCAAAAATTATTGCCATACAGTTGCAACATTGATAAGACAATCAAACTACTAATAATATGCATAAATCGATCAAACAAACATGACTTTCGTTCTAACAAAAAACAGTTTAATTGTATCGGTTAGTGGCATCTTCTAATCATAGAAAGAAGCTTTTTTTCGATTTAATTAAAAGGTAAAAAAATAAATGTATAACTAATCTATTGAATATTTTTAATTAAATCTACTGCTCTTTCTGCTATTGCAATAGTTATATTGTCTGATGTAATACTGGACATGATCCTTGCATCAATAACACAAAGATCTTTTACACCTTTAACTTTTATATGAGGTGTGACAACTGTCATGACATCTTGTTCTTTTCCCACTTTACATGTTCCTACTGGATGATAGATTGTATAGCGAAGTGAAAATGTGAATAACATAATCTTATGAATTTATTCATTCATATCCTTGATATGATCATGAAAACAGAATGATTGTAAATTAATTTGTGAGAAATACAATGAGTGATTAAAGAATCATATTTTATACTACACACTTTGTTCGTATGGTTTTTATTATTGATAAATACGATCAACTTATTTATTTCAAATGAAATAATGTTAGTTTTATAAAGAAATAAATATTTTAAAAACATGATTTTACTACGGTGGTTTTTTTCTGAATATAATCGTATTTTTGAGTTATTACTTTGCTCTAAGAAGTTTTAAACAAATCGGTGTAAAATAAAATTTTTTGACAAAAGTTCTATAATCTGCTTAGCAATATAATCAATAAAAAGATTATAATATCATATTAAGAAAAAAAAGTTCTATTGTATATCTGGAATTTAAACTTATTAAACTATTATATATGAAATAAATTAATTCAAATAATGAATTAACAGATATATCATTAAAAATATAGAACTTGTGATGTTTTCTTTTAAACAATAGATATTCTATATATTATTGTCTCAAGAATTTCATATTACATTTTTTAATAATGCAATAGAAAATAAATATCGACTTTGGAACCTGTTGTAATTGGAAATATAAAAATGAAAAAATTTATTCGATCAATGTCTACTCACATTCTCAATAAAAACTACAATTTCTTTTATTTTTTTGCATTTCTAACTATCAACAATAGTTGATAATTTAATAATTGATTTTTAGTAAACAAAACTCTATGGAACAATAAAGTTCTGATTTTCATATCTTTTTTTTTAGTTTTATTTTAGGAGAATAAAAAATGTAATGGATGCGGAATGATAAAAAAACACATATGAATGTTTAATTTCGATAGTCTGGATAAGTTGAATGATCTTGATCATAGTCAAGTTCACGCATAGCAGCAGCAAATTCCAAAGTACCATATGAATTATTAGTGAAATGTTTAGCAATAGCCATACTTCGTTTGATATATTCATCTTCTGGTATAAGTAGATTATCTTTATTCATAGCCATCGAACATGCATGTGATTGTATTTGTGCAGCAGCACATAATGTTAGTGCATGATAATATGCAATACCAATCGATGATCCACAAGTAAGTAAACCATGATTACGAAAAATCATGACATCTTTATTTCCCAAATCACGAACAATTCGTTCTTGTTCATCTAATGATATAACAATACCTTCATAATCATGATAAGCAATCTCTCCAGTAACATGTGTTGTTTGTGCTAATTCAATAACTCCACTTTTTGTTGCAGAAAGTCCAGCGACAGCCCAGTTATGATTATGATTGACACAACGAATATCTGGACGAGCTCGATGAATACAAGAATGAATAACAAAACCAGCTTTATTTATTCCAAAAATATCACCAACAATGCCTGGATGAATTGTATTTCCATCTAAATCAATTTTAATCAAAGATGAAGCTGTAATTTCACGATAATTTAAACCAAAAGGATTAATTAATAGATGATGTGAATTATTTGGACCAGATACATTACAAGTAATATGATTATAGATTGATTCTAACCATCCATTTTTTGCAGCTAATCGATAAGCAGCAGCTAATTCAATTCTTGCTTTTTGTTCATCAATACTAAATTCATGTAGAATAGAACGACTTAGACGTTCTTGTAAATATTGTCGAGATAATTTATTCGAACCAGGAACATAAGTTTTTGGATTAAATATATTTTCAAGATTTTCTTGTGTTGCTTGTGATTGTGAAATTGCTTTTTTATTTTCATCATGTGATTCAACTTCATTTCCATTATGATGTTTATTATTATTATTTGAATGAATAACTTCTCGAGAAGACATGGTGAATAAGATTATCTATAACACAATTGAAAAAAAATAGAATGAAAAATGTATTGCGTAGTCAATAATGATATGTATGTATGCATGAATAACAGTATTCAGTAGTAAAGAAAAGAAATATTTTACACCACGTGTTTTACGGACACATGAATGAAGAAAAAGAAAATATATTTGCGTTCTCTCGCCTACAACAGAGAGCATTCGTCATATTTTATCTTATTTAATATTTATCATGACCCTTTTTGTTTTTATCTCATACAATGAAAAAAAAATGTGCGGAATACATCGAGATATAAATAATTAAAATATGTAATTATTAAATTGTTAATTGTTGATCAAGTAAAGATTATTGTATTCTGTTAGATAATCATAATGAAAGTTTACGAGACGATCATGATGATTTTTACGAATGTGTGTGCAAATTGTCCCACATGAACTAAAATAATCTTGAGAATATTTCTTTTTCTGAAACCAAATTTTTATTTTATAATGATAAAGTATTATTAAAAAAAGGCATAATATTTTTCATAATAAAATCTTTATTAGGTTCATGTGTCACATCTTGATGACGTACATGAGCAGTAAAAGTAAATAATTTTCCTTGTTCTTTTAATGTTCTTAATCCAATAAGATCTTCTGTGAATTGTCTTGAATTATTATATGTTTCAATTTCAAGTGAACTATTTGTATAACCCATAAATAAACCTGATTGTCGTGGCATTATAATTTCATCGATATCGGAATAAGTCATAACAAATGCATTTAAATTAATCATATTTTGACGATAAAATTCATTTCTTGTTTCATGTTCATTATTTATATCAGGAAGAAAATGACAATTTGAATCATATTTAATTAATTGTTCAGGATCACGCCAATAATTAGCAACACTAACAGCATTTTGTACTGGCGTTTCATATGCATATTTAGTAATTAGGTCTCTTAATTCAATAGGTAATTGTAAAAGATATGGGATACCAAATGTTCCCTGATGAATTCCACTTAATGTAATTAGATTAAAAACAGGTAATGAACATCTTTCAACTGCACCACGTACAATAATACTTCCTTGTGAATATCCAACTAAATTAAAACCTTGATCAAGATTTTCATTTGAGCGAACAGTTTGACAAAATTTTTCAACTTGAATATCTAATGGTAAAAGATATGAATCTTCTTTTCCATCACCGATTTCGATTGATATAACATAGATTCCTGGATATGTTGATCGAATCCATTTAGCTACATCATTCATAGCATCAGCATTTGATGTAATGCCATGCATTAAAACAACTGGTCGATAAATTGAGCTTGAAAGAACAATTGGAAGTAAGAAAAATAGAACAAGAAAAATCATTTTTGACTTTTTTTTTTTGTATTTCAAGAAAAATAATATTTTTGTATTTTAAATTTATGGTCTTTTCTTTTATAGAAGAAAAGATAATTATTAAAAAAACATCTGTTAATTCTCATGATATCCTATAATTGGAATATAATCTTTTGTAAAAAAAAAAACAATCTTATTTCTGATTTAGTTTGAAAAAAAATAAAACATTGTGGAAATAATTCACATAACATATGAGTATTGAAGTTAGTTATGATGGAATATAGTTGTTTTAAATAACAAGTGTCTATAGATGTATATGTGGAAATATGTCGAATAAATTTAATATTCTAAATATAAAAGAAATTTTGAAAAGAAATCTGTTTATTTATATGAAATTTTTTATTATTATAAAAGTCAGTGCTGGAACCAGTCCGGATCAATTTTCTAACATTTCTTGTAATTCAATAATGGTAAGTTTTCAAGCATGATAGACATCTCTGATATATATTGATTTTTTAACTAGAAATCAGAAACAAGTCAAGCGTGTGGGTAAGTCTTAAGGAGATGATCAATCTCATCTCCATAGCTTCACAAGAGTTTTCATCCATCGTGAGGGTGTGAGTTAGAATAAGAGAGATGAACAGAATACTCACCTCACATTTAGTACTGATCTTAATAATAAAACTTGTAAATTTCTCTTTCTTGTTATTAATCGATATTTAAAATATATCTAACTAAATCATTGATTATTTTATTGATTCTTTCAAATTCATTATTTATAATAAATATACGCATATGCACATTTTAGCGTTTCTCTAATTTGAGAAAAATTGCTTTTCTTATATACAATATAAGCAAGAAAAATGAAATTGCTCGTACGAAAAAAAGAATACTTCTATTGTTTCAGATGACAATCAGCAAATTAACGTTGTTCGATTGACATAATCTTCTATTCGATAGTTAAATAACTGTAAATCATCATTATAGAGACGTTTGAGCCGACAGATAAGATTATCTGGTAAAGATGAAAATAACTGTTGATAATCCCATGTCTTATGACCGGATGCACCGCGTCGCTTTTCATTATTCCATTCAGATACATTGAGACGTTTGAGTAATGAATTAAAATCATTGTCGAATGTTTCATATTTACCAATAAAATTATATTTAAATTTACACACTTGACAAACTACTGTATATGGCTGCCAATGACCGTCCATTTGAGTTACTCCAGAATATGTGCCAGTATTCATAAGAATAAATTCAACAAAATGTTTGAATGGCGGAATAGAGTATTCACATGGATGCTCTTCTTTCAATGGACCTGGAATCCAATCAGGGTGTGTATATCGACGACAGATTACCTTGCGAACATTATCGTAGTGAGTTTCTGGTTGAATTCTATCTTTTGCGAGTGTTGCGATTCTTTCCTTATAAGCCGATGCTAGACGTTCAAATGGATGTCGAACAAATAGAGCACGAGTGAAGGATGGAGAAAATATATCAGATAGATTTGATATACTTTTGAAATCAAAACTATGAAATATGTCTTTTATATTTAATCGCCATGGATTGAAATATAGAGATGGAGATGTACTACTGACCCTTTCAAAACGAAGGAGATGAAGATAAGTCTTCAACAATGAAGAGAAAGAAGTCGATTCTTTTGTGTTTGTAATTGTAATTCCATTCTAAAGTGAAAGATTGAAATATAAATACTGTTATTTTATTTATTTGTCATACCTTTTGAAGTTGATTGATGAGTTTAGGAATATCAATGAGTTGTTCTGGTCGAATTCTCTTAATATTAATATTTGTCGAATTATTATCGAGATGAGTTATAATATCACGAACAAAAACATACATCATTAGTGAAACAAGCGTTTTTGATGCTATCTTTGGAATAGCACAATACATCAAAGATTGAGATTGAAGAGGATAAAGAGCTGCATTAAGCCATGGATACATATATATCAAACCGGTAGACGAACACGTTGTTATATTATTTTCTGATCTGTACGAATCATTACATTTACCGTTGAGTACTCTCGAACGACTTTCGTACATTTTTGGTATCAATAAATGTGAATTGGTTTCCATCTTTAGATCTTCTCCTGTTGTTAGTTTTTTATTTGTAATACAGTAACGATAATGAAACTGAAATATGACTAGAAATCCCATGAAAATAACTCCATACAAATAGTATTGCTTGCATTTTTGAAGAGTTCCATGATGGTGAATAAGGTGATGGAGCATTTTAGGTAAAGTACTTGAATTTTATGATCGTTAATGTTCAGTAATAATCTACTTCGCACCAAATAGAATCACGAATACGACAATGTTCTAACTTCTAAAAATGAAGATAATCGTTTGTTGTAATATATTTTATTCGTTAAAAAATTAACATGAATTTATAATATGTAATCGTTTTAACTCTGTTTCTGAATTGACTAGTTCCACGATAAACTTCTAAATCTACTCGATTATACGAAAAAAGATGGATTTATAAGTTTTGATAGAATCAGGTTTTTATCGTTGAAGTGAGAACATGAAAATTTATTACAAGTGATCCACGGGATAGATTAGTTCTTAAAAATGTGGCAGAAAATCAGAATAAGTATTTGAATGCGTCTTCATCTTCTTTCATGTATTCGTCACACATTTAAAGGTGTTCTTTTTATAAAGAATTACAGTATTTTCGTCATTACCTCTTGTATGTTCTCAGTAATTCAACGTATTCTATTCAAAATCATCTTTTTTTTGGCTTGACCATAATTATAGGAACAGTAAAGATACTTCATATTGACTCGAAAACTATACAGTTAGATAGAGAAGTTCATTCTAAACTGTTTCGTAAAAAACACTTATGAATAATTTATATTTGACTTTTTCAGTCATTTTTAACTATTTCAAAATAACGAACCAAATGTTTTTTTACGGTCAAAAATAAATGATTGTTAAAAGTTTTCTTTTATGAAACTATTCAGAATGAACTTCTTTATTTCATCTATTAACTTTTCGAATCAATTTGAGATATCTTTGGTATTCTAATAATTTTGATCAATCCAGAAAAAACGATGTACTATTTTCAACTGTATGTTGAAAATAAAGAAATCTTACTTTAATTTCGAATTCATTACATTGAAATGCATTCGTAAAAATATAAACAGTTTTAAGCAGATAAAAAATAAAACTAAGTAAAATAAATACAGAAAAAAAAATTCTCATCTTATAATTAAGTGTACGATATGTATATAGAAATAAATGGAAGACATGGCAAATGCGGAGCGTTTCTTTTCTCATTCTTTCAACATGCTACGTTTGTTTTTACGTACGTCTTCATTGTTTATTTAATAAATCATGATGTAACTTGAAAAAAGTACATCGGGAGTAGAACGAACCTTTAAAAAGGACATTCAAGATGGTGGAAGAATAAAGGTAAAATTTAAAAAAGTTAAAAGTACGTCTAACTCTATTTTGCTGAAGGGTAATAGTACGACAAAAATCTACGAGTTGAAAAATTTTTTTTATCGTTTCTTCGATTTAGATAGAGCTAGAATGAAAATATTGTTAATTAAAATTGTTGTACTTTTTCACATAGAAAGTAAAAGTACAAGTATTTATGACATTTGTTTGCGCTTGGAATAATAAATAATGTACTTTTATAGAATTGACGCACTGTTTTTACTTGTATACCTGGTATTCTTTTTATAACACTGGCGCAATCATCTTAAGTTCTATTATATTGTTCATTTCTAAAATTAAAATTGTAGAGTCAAAGATTTGTTTGAAAATCAACGTCATTGAAAACTGTAACCATAAAAATGGATTCAAATTCTGATTCACACATAAGAATATCAAACTTCTAAATCGATGTTTTTAAAAGTTAATACAACAATACTTGTTTGGATGAAAACGTGTTCAACTAGCACTGATGATGCTTCTACAGAAAATATTCGTTGAACGTTACATTTTTTGAACGGTATAATTGTGATTGTCGTCATATTGAAGATTGTTTTATCTGGGATTCTATTATTAGTTTTGTAATTCATTTGACTCAGCCATAATACCAGCAAATCTTTCGTTGATAAATTCTTCATTTTGTATACAAAATGAGTTTTGCAAGTTATGTAAATTGAATCAATGATACTGAATATTGCTTACTCTTAAGTTGTCGAGTATTTTTTCCAGTATGTGTAACTCTTAAGCATAAAAATCTAAAAGAAGCGCCTGTGGGACACAAACTGAATCAAAAAAAATGATCATTGAGATCAATAAACAATCTTCCGCCTTTATCTATCCAAGCGTCAACTGTAATATTCAAATAGTTGATATTATCAAGTGGGTTTAGTTTATTTACAGAAAAAGCATTGTTTCGATATATGTTAGTTTTATTTCTTGATAATCAATATTTATATAGCATACAAGTCTCGGCTCATATGTCATGTAATGTGGTACTATAATAATAAACTGTCGCTTATCTGCTTAGAATCTCCAACTATAATTTATCATAGTTAAGCTTGTGAATATTTGGTATCATGCAAATATTCTTGTAGCAATCTCTATATGAAAGAATAAAAATATAACATCAATTCATAGTGAATACTAATACGATCGATTTTATCTTCGCAGAAATTTGAACTATTATTATATTATCGATATCTAAACCTTTCTTGAACTTTATTTTGAGTCGTTTCATTATTAGCTAGGCAATAAGCAAAATTATTATGATATAAATAAAACAATTGTGGAATGTTCAAAGCAATAGAAACTTTTTTCAATGTCGTATAAGTCTGTTCATTTGTTGTTCATATCAATTGAACATATTATGAATGAGGGTATTGGGTAGGATAAACGCACACCTTCGGTGTTTGTCAATAGTGCAGAGCCATTCTCATTGATAGTCTGGACTAGTCAGATGCAGTATCGTATATATCTTATCAACACAATCCATCATGACGGGCAAAAAAGACGGCCATTATAGATTAGTCATATCATCTTTTGTTACTATGATTGTGACCTGTCTGACATTGTTAAACTATATCTTATTTATACACGTGAGTTATACGCATTGAAGAGAAAGCAATGAATTTTAACTTATTACCTAACGAAATCTTACTTATTTTCTTCGAATATTTGAAGGGCAATGATCTTCTTCATACATTTTATGGTCTCAATGCTCGTATCAATGCTCTTCTCTACAAACAATATCGATGTTATTTCTTCAAGTTCTCGTCACTGTCCAAACGTAATTTTGATCTATTATGTCAACAACATATACCAATGATCACTGATCGCATTCTTGCTCTTCATCTTTCCGACTCTGAATCGACTCCAGGACAAATCAATTTATTTTTTTCTTATATACCATCATTCAGACAATTCACTCATTTACATTCACTTTCATTATATCGTCTTCATTCAAAAGAAATTCTACTAAAAATCTCTATTGAATTGCATCATCTTGTTCAACTTACTCATTTAAAGTTCGACTTTTGTTGTATTCCAGATTATGATGAAACGGATTTCGAATTGCTGACGAATAATATTTGGAACCTGCCAAATTTAACTCATTATTATTTCGAAATTCATAACAAAAGACAACAATCGTTCATTATACCGTCAAAGATCTCGTCATCACTTAAATATTTATCCATCAATACCGAGCAATTAAACTGGGATTCAGTCAATCGATTGCTTCAATATACACCTAATCTCGAATATTTGCACGGACATATTTATTCTTTTGACGATGATGACAATTATATAGGATCGTCTTTTTCATCATTGACCAATTTAAACATTGTTATTACGGCTCATCCATCAAAAATCATCTCATTTTTACGGAATATACCGAATTTATATCGGTTGGAGATTAGTACGGGAGATTCCCATTTCATTGATGGTCATCAATGGGAAGATCTTATACGTAACTATTTACGAAAACTGAGAACATTTGATTTGTCAATGAAAAGTTATTCATCTATTACTCGATCAATGACAGAGGAACAAATTGATGAATTAATGAATTCATTTCGAAGTTCATTTTGGATTGATGAACGTCGATGGTTTGTTCAATGTATAGGTGATGAACACTGTATTCGTTTTGAGACTGTGTCGAACGCATTTTATTCTATTGGTGACAAGCTTCCTAGTGTGTTCAAATCAACAGATCCACAAGACAATATTGAAAGACTTTATACTACTACGTGTAGTATCTCGGATGTGGAACGTCTCGATCAGCTAATTCCATTGAAGATTTGTATTCCAAACATTTATTCACTTACAATAAAATATCCTATCAATGATCAATACTGGACGATGATTCCAAATTTACATAAAGTCTCATCACTTACGTTAGATTTCTCTACCGATTTTCCACAATCTGAATTGCAAGTTTTTCTCAATCGAATGCCTCATCTTCGCAGATTGACTCTTCATCAAGATGCGTCATTACCTTTGCCAATGTCATTATTCAAATGTACATTTTCATCATCAATTCATTATTTGTATTTACAAAATTGTAAACATTTTTTCAGTGAAGAAGATTGTATTATATTAAGTCATTCTTCATTGACAAGTCATTGTAAACAACTTGACATTCTAGTGAAGAATCGTGAAAGTATTACGATTCTTGTGAACAACATGACCAGTCTCTGTACATTACGTGCTCGTTTTACGGATGAAAAAATCTGTGACATTAGTCCTCCAATAATATGTAACAATGTTGTCGATAAAATTATCCTATGCACAGATGCAGATATTCTATGGTTAACTGATCAATTACCATCAACATGTGCAATAAGTAGACATCCGTTTTGTGTTAATCACATTCGGATATGGATTAAATAATGACAATAATATTTTTATGTAGATTAAATGATCATTGTTTTCTTGTAAAATAAAAGTTATTCCAAATAAGTAGAAAATAGATCAATATCTTGAGTGTGTACATACTTGTTATTTATTTACACTCTTAATCTCATCCGTCCTCAATTTGAAGTGCGCTATGTCAATTTATTTCGTTCAACATTGAAATCAGTAAACATATTTGATATTGCTGATGTTCTTCTCGTTAATCGATTAAACTGAATATTTTCTGATTTTCTAATTTTTAATTAACGATGAAAGAGAAAATGAGAAATTCTATTAGAACTCACTTTGCTGACAGTTTTAAGACTAGAAATTATTTATAGTTGACCAATATAACATCATCATTGTAGAAGATTATTCTGTCAAACATATATGAGCATCTGATTATTTCATTTATAAAACGACAAGATTTGCCTTGAATTTTCAATTATTATTCATATCAAAATCAATTTCAAGAATGTAAGTAACTGAGTTATATCATCGTTAAGATAATTCTCTTTACACTAGTTTAATTTAATAACTTTGATTTGTTCTGTACGGAATATCAGAGTTTGTTTCAATCTATCCTATATTACACGTATAATTTTATTTCAATGTAAACTTTATATATATCAACGTTCATAATATACATTCAGGGGTATCACACACTCTCAATGGAAATTGATTTGAGATGAGAAAGATGTAGAGATTCGTTTCAATATTTCCGAAGCATTAAGCGCATTGTAAGCAATCCGACCAAAAAAAAGAAAAGATATTCTATGTAGTCAAACATCATCTCTTACTTTTCATCTTGTTATAATACAATAGCAAGGCAATTTCACTCAGCAGTTAATATTCAATGAATACATGTGTTAATTTGTTTACTTTTTTTTGAAAGTGTATCATTCTTCAACAAGTACTTGTATAGTTTTAAGTCACACATATTGTGTTTAATATTTATTTTCCTTATCTAAAGTGACGATCATTAATCGTCATATTTCATTTATGTGAGATCTTCATGAAGCACTGCTCGTCTCTCTTTTTATTCCTTCATGTGTGACTATCTCCAGATTAGTTGAATTGAATGTACACAAAACAGTTTTGATTGCACAATTTCAGTCCTAGAGTTCATATCAGATGCAATAGAATTTAGATAGTATTCATGTGAAGATATGCTCAACTAATGATAATGTCTTGTTAATTATTTGTCGTAGAGAGCACAAAGTGACGTTGCACGAGTTCCATCGAGTATGAATGGGTGAAAAATGAAGATAGAAAGTGCAGTTGATTAAAATACTAAATGTCCCCCTAGGACAAATATATAAAATACTTTATTAGAGACGGTTAATTTTATTTAACCCTGATCATTTACTTTCGAACTAATTTCTAGAACATGTTGCAGAATACATATAAAATGATAAAGTACAAAGAAAAATGATCAGCAGGGATAAATATATTATGAATCCGACTGTGATTACATTAGAAGAACTCTATAGAATACAGATATCAAATTCATTTTAAAACAGTCGAGTCTTGAAAAGAGTCTTTCTTTAAATCTTTTAATTCTTTTTTTTAGAGAAATTCTTTTTGATCGATGAACAACAGCTTCTTTGACTATCCTATGATGATAAAAATGTAGAAATAGATAAACCCAATTCGAAAACGACAGTTGAATACAAACAAATGAAATAAAATTCATATAAAAAAACTCTCAGAAAAATTTATACGCAAAAACATAATAACCCCCCCCCCCCCCCCCATAATAATAGACCCCCTGGTCTTCTATTATGTTTCGCACATCGCGCTTTTTTTGTGAAAAAATCCCCCTACCCCTTATAGAGTGTTTTTTCCGATTTTTGCTCCAAAGGGGTCTTCTATTATGGGGGGATCTTTTAATACGAGAGGGTCTTTTATTATGGGGGGGGGGGTAGGAGAAGTTAAATACATTCAAGCATCAGGAAGAGCATGAGACTTGACATGCTGTTAATTTGTTGACGTAGAGGATAATAATCATGCTGCGAATTATCAAAAGCGATGAAATGAGCACTAGTATATAGAAACTTCGTCATCATCAATCTCGATATCTATCAAATATTTTTTTCTGCAGAAGCGAATCTTTTCTAGTTTAGTTTTTTTCCTTTGTAGATAATATGAGTAATACTTCATCAATAAATTTTGCTTTCATAAATCAAACAATTAATCGTTATGTTCCAATTCCTCTTCTTTTGTTTGGTATAATTGGCAATATTTTAAATATCTTTGTCTTTACGCGTCAAGCCTTTCGTACTAATATTTGTGTCATTTATTTTTTGGCATCAACTATATCGGATTCATTTTCTCTTGGTATTGGCCTTGTTACTCGTCTTCTCACTGGATTTAATGTTGATCCAACACAATATTCAAGTGGATTTTGTAAAATGAGATTTTTCGTAACATATTATTCGGCATATAGTGGTGCTTGGTTTATAAGTTTAGCTTGTGTTGAACGATATCTTTGTTCATCAAGAAATGTTCAAATACGTCAACTTGTAACAATTAAACGTGCTTATATTTCTATTATTACCATTTTAATAGCAGGTTTTCTAGCATTTGGTGAACAAATTTATTGTATTGATATTAATCAACAATTACTAGGAGCACCACAACCATGTTATCAATTAAAACGAAATATTGCATGTCAAATTGCGGATAGTTTATTACAATTTCTTTTGGAAATTCTAACACCAGCTATAGTGATGATTGTATTTGGTTCGTTAGTTTTACGAAATGTTCCTCGAAAACATTCTCGCATTAATCCAATAAAACAACCAAATACATTTGCTTCAACAATGGCAGTACCGGCAGTTAATTCACTCAATGCAGAACAACAACCACCACCACCACTAGTAAACATAAAAAATGGTTTAAATAATCAATCATTTTTATCGACAAATATAAATCGAACAGCACAAAAGCGCGATGCACAATTAACTATACTATTAATTATTCAAGTAAATCAAAAATAGAAATATCTTTCTATTAATTTTCTTTGTTTTTATAGGTTACTTCTTTCATTATTTGTTCATGTCCTGTTAGTATGTATAAATTCTATTCTGTAGCAACAGTTTATACTATAAAATCTAGTTTACGTGAATCAATTGAAAATACAATTTACAATGTCAGTGTGCAAGCGTTCTTTCTCAATAATGCAATTAAATTTTACATTTACACATTATGTGGTGCCATATTTCGAAAAGAATTGATGAAATTATTTCGATTAGCTTAACATACCTTATCTTTCATGAACTTCTTGGGATGTTTAAAACAGTTACAAGAGTTAGAGACGTTTTTGAAAATATAGAAGAGATCTTAAAGACTATATATAAACATTCTTTTCAATAACTAATTTATTTATCTTCTTTAACGTTTTGTCATTCTTTTTATTCATGTGATTCTTCTAACTATTGTAATTTTTATCTATGTTGTGATTGTCATATATCGCATACTAATGTCCATTTCGACGTCGAAGAGTCAGTATGTGTATTGTTTGAATAACTTTTGATAGAAGCAAAGTAGAGAGTGGCGTTTTTCACCGTCGAAAAAGATCGAAATGTATATAATCGAAAAATAAATAAATCATAATCATTTCAATGTATTTCAATGAATAACTTGATAAGTGAAAATGAAAAAAATATTGTTATGTTTATCACGGAAAGATTGTTGATCAAGATTCGAATTTTTATCAGTTCTGATCAAAATAAAACACATTATGAAGCTTTGAGATATTATCGTCATTATCATTTCGAGATATTTTCATTTGACATGGTTTTAAAATAGAATAAAATCTTAGTATCATTTATATTCAAATTTATTTGTATAAAGTTTAACTATGCCGAGCTCAGACATTGGATAAACATAGAATTTAAACTCTTTTTCAGCGATATTCATTGCATTATACGTTCATGTTTCATCATATTTATTTGTTAAACCAACTTATTCATCAAACGATTTATATTTTTTGACGATGTTCAATAGAATTCACTTGTATCTGAATAGGGTGTGGGTGGGTGAGGGTGTGGACGAAGGTATTATATGTACAACACACATACACCCACACCCACACCCTTTCAATCTCATTGTTGGACTGTCGAGATATGATAGTTATTTTCATCACAAATACATATAAAAAAGAGTATTGTTCGTCTTGTCCTGAATGTACCAAATCAACATCCTACATAAGAAGATTTTCAAAAATATTCTCAATTGATACTATGCAACTTTATAAAACTTCGCATAATTAAGTAAGAAAGTGTGAATGTGTGAAAGTGTTGAGAAGTGCCATCAGTAGCAGCTTCTGAAGACTAAGCACATAATCTGGCTGCTGTCGGTTAAAAATTCATCCAAATTCAGGACAAATTATCACTTTCATCCACAAACTACTACTAAGTTTGAAATATTAACTGAGGATAGATACAAAATCATTTTAAACCCACACCTATCACTAAGCATACATTTTGATAAACAAGATGAAATTCTTCATCATAATGAATATATTAGTCATGCATAAAAAGCATAAATTTTTATAAGACGATCAACATCTGTTTTCAGTAAAATGTTAATAAAATAAACTTTCATCGGTTGTAATAATTTGACTATATTTACACATCGCTTTCAATATTTGTTTTCTTGTTCAGTTGATGCTTGTTCTATTATAACATAAAGCATTATATACGTAGAAAAATCTAAGAAAAAAACAATTACCGTAGTACGTTTGTTATTGTCGTGCGTATGTGGTTTGAGATGGTTGATTCTATAAGAATGAATTTACAAAATAAAAATGTTAACTCATAATATTTACTTTTGTTCAATATTCTGTAGAATGATCTCTGTCTGATCATGTTTCTTGTGTTTAAATATAGATTGCCAATAATCTTCAGCAATAGCACTTTCACGTCGGATTGAATCACTTACTAGATATTTAATCAATAGAAACTGTATAGAATGTTTTAACGAAAATATACTTTTGAATTGTTGTGGATTATTACTATTCATAGTTTTAATATCTTCCAATAACCTTTCATTAGCAGCTACAAAACATAGATATTGAATAGGAGATAAAATAGATTTACATACTGAATCTACGCTGACTTTGGTATAATCGAAAACGAGTAAGAAAATATTGAATAATAATAAATATGTAATAAAGAATATTGAATGGTGGTGGTAAGAGAGTTTTTCTACTATATTCATTAACAATTAAAAAACGTTGATAACGCCATAAATCATGAGATTGTTCTTGAACATTTTGAACAGTAACACTATAGACAATAATAAAAGTGAAATACTAGTATGAATAGTTAAAATCTTACTTAAATAAAGCAACAAGAACATTAAGAAGAAGAATATTAGCAATGGCAACAAAAACAATAGCCAAAATAAAAGCCATATTTGAATATGAGTCGGTACCATCTACATAAAAATTAGAAATAATAAATGAGTTAAAAAAAATCGATTGAATCGAAAGATATTTTAATCTTTTGATTTTAGAGAACAAGTTTCTAAACTCTTTCATTCATTACATCACTATAGATTACACTAAACTCAATTATACCGATAGGATCGACTTGTCCAAAAACTTTCCAAACACCATAATGAGTTATATCTCTAATCAATTTCCATGTCCATGAATTATTCCTATCAATTGCTACTGTAACATTGACTAATTGTCCATCATCACTATAAATCCAATGAACTTGTGATGCTGAAGTAATTAGTGACCATGATGTTATTGAGAAACCACATAAAAATATAAGAATAAAACAAACAAAAAAGAAAAGATCTTTCATCTATAAATATCACAAAAAAACAAATTTATAGGAAATAGATAAGTATACATACAGTATTGAAAATCATCACTAGTTTAGGCCCAAGTCGTTCGAAAGCAGCAAATAAATGAAGAGTGCCAACAAACCAGACAATTAAATCAAGATTTAGAAATATTCTAAACATTATTTAAATTTACATAAAACATAACGAAGAAAAAATATTTGCACTGTTACTTTGAAATAATAAAAAATGTTTCATTTGGAATAAATCGTGTAATAAATGCAATTAAATATAGAATAATGGCAGCGACATTAATTAAATTCCACATATCAGAAATATATTTATGATATTCCATTAGAATAAACTATACAAAAAAACCAAATCAGAGTATAAATTCATTAGTATAATACTCTAGATTTGTTTTTCTTACTAGACGTAATTCTTCCATAATTAAAGTCCATACACAAACATGTAAAATAATTTCTGTGATTGGTAATGGAAGATTTTTAGTATTTGATTGTTGGCCATAATGAATATTTAATGGTAAAAAATCAATAAGCAGAACAGAACTGAATAGACCAAGAAATAAAACAAGAAATATCTTCAAAAGAAAATCTAATAATATATATTTTTAAGTATAATAAGACCATTGATACATACTACATTATAAAAAAATCGAACTATCGGTGCTTGGTAAAAATAGATTAATTTTTTTGACCATTGAATAGGTTCATCAGTTGGATCTCGATCAGATCTTTAGAAAAATAAACAATTAGAAAAAATGTCATTAAATGTAATTAATTATATTTTGTTTTTACGTTAAAACAGTTCGAATAATAATAGGATTTCTACTCTTCGAACGATTTTTATTATTTCGAATAATCTATAAATTTAAAAAAAAACAAAAATTATATAAAAATTTATTAAAAAAATTGAGCAAACTTGTGGATGTTCATGAACATATGGTAGAAATATACAGAAAATAGGAATCAGCGGAATAAATAATGAACAGAAAAAAATCTAAATAAAAATAATTAAACTAAAAGAAAAGTAAAAGAAAAATGTTACTTGAAGATTAATAGCTGGTCGTTTATAATTGATATGACCATACCTAATAATATTCAAAATATTTTATTTATTTTCAAATAATTTCAATTTTACCATTTTTCATCAAGATATTTTTGTACACATTTTGATGCAAGAAATGCTCGACATCTGGCTTGTTCAGCTAGTTTAAGTGGTTGAACATTATCAAATGCAACAGCAGGTTGTTTTAAAAGATCAACAGCAAAATATTCATCATGATCGAAACATCGATCAATGATAAATAATGCATCTCTATCAAATTGACTATAATATAAAATTTATTTATCTATTCTATTAATTAAATTAAATTAATCTAACTAACCTTGCATTATTTTCATAATGTTCTTTTGTTTCTGAATGAAGTGCCATTGTTATTGCTTGTCGATAGATTTGTGCTGCAATTAATGAAGCAACAGATTGATTCTAAAATAAAATAAAATACTTTACATGAGATGATAAATTCAAACAAAATCTTACCCAAGTTTTTGAGCAAAGATATCTAGCAAGTTCATATCGATCAAGAAAAATAGCCCAAAGAAAAAATTCTCGTCTAGCATTTTGTCCTAATGGTTGATTTTTATTCAATATTATTCCATTTGTCTACGTAAAGAAAAACCATTACTAATATATTAAGAATAAATTTCATACTTGAAATTGATTAGGAAAATAACATGAATAATAATTATTTCTTATTGATAAATGTTTATCTTTATTTTCTATTGGTAAGCCATTGTCGATCTATATAATAATGAAATAAATTTTATATATGCATATAGTTTTATCAATAATAAATACATTTGATGATGTATAGAGTTGTTCAAGATTATTTAAAGTTAATTTTTCTAATGGTGACCCATAATCCATGAGTAATTCAACAAAGTCAACATAATCTCGACGAAGAGCATCGATAAGAGCTTGACAAAGATCACTTTCCTTTTATATAAAAAATCAAATGTAGAACAAATCAAATCAGAACTAACGCTTACTTTCCATTCAGTTATTGTTGCATCAGTGAGAATATGTTTTTGTGCATAATCAAATTTTTGCCATGCCTTTATTAAAAATAATATTTCAATAGAGAAGGAAAAAAAAATAATTATTTGATACCATGGCTAATTTCAGTTCAGCTACTCGAGACTGGTGCTCATCTTGATTGTCACCAGAAAATTTTGCCGCTAGAATATTCACATAATATATAAGTTTTAAAAATCAATAAATGAAAAATGTAAACCATTAATAAGAGCTTCAAGAATAGCTTCTTCTAAATTTCCATGATGCCGATGACTATCAAACTCAAAAATGACTACTAATTGCATCCTTTCATATAAAACTTGACACAAATTATCTTTCACATCGTCGATCCATTTATTTTTATTACTTTTATTTTTTTCAAATCTAAATAATGGAATGAGTATAAAATATATTTAAAATGAATAAAATTGTACACTGAATTTAAATCATCTTCATTCGACGATGATAATCGTGTTCGATATATTTGTTTAACTTCATATTTATTAGTTTCAATTTGAGAAAAAAATAAATGTAAATCAGCCACAAGATCCGCAGCTCTGCCAGATCCCTATTTTTGTATGAAATATAAAGTAAGACCTCTTCGAGATTATGTTCTTTAATTTATTCATTTACCTTCACAACGACTAACGGAGTATTTGATTGAAGTGCTTCGCAAATAGTTTGAATAGAAAATGGTCCACCTTCAGCTAGAATCATAACAGTAGGAATTAATATATTCCCTATTGATGTTTGCATATCCATTCGTCGTAAATATTTCTCAATTTGAGCTCTTTGTACAAGAACAGTATCAACATTAGACGAATTACCATCGAATAATAAAAAATGTGTATGATTTGGTTCTAAATCATAATGTTTACCATCTAAATGTTTAACAGCATAAGATCGAATATATTTGTCTTCTACCATATCCTATTTATGATATTTAGATATACAATATAGTCTCAACAAAAATTCAATTTTACCATTTGAATTGATTCAGTTCGTGAACGACGTTTATGTTTTAATAAATCTATTGTTCTATTCATATTAGTATCATCAGGACTAGGAGTTTCTATATGCTGACATTGAAGTTGTTGATTACCAGCTGTATAATCCCAAGTACAAATTCCAATACATGGAACATCAAGACCATGTTTTCGATTTTTGTAACGATAATTACTAAGAGCTTCACCTACTTCTTTAGCTATGCCTACATTTGTTCCAGATGTAATTAACCATGCATCTATTAACAAATATAATAATAATGTGACAGACAAGAATCTCTAATTTACTTGTTGTAGCAGCAGCAGCAACTAGACCACGTTGGAATATTTTTCTAAGATGTGCTGATATATTACATTGTTTACCTCCACCTATGACAGAAATAATTAAATCAGGCGTTGGTAAACACCATCCATGTTGTAAAAACTCGACAACTGCTTTAGCATTAGTTTGTAATGCCAATCGAATATATTGTGAAAGACGAGTAGTTGAATCAAATTCATTTTCATCAAATTTCAAATAGCCATACTCTTTGGTCACTTCACTAAAACAAATGAAAGTATCTACTTTCTAATTGGACTCTTGAAATAAATATTATTTTTCAGCAATATTTTTAGTGTATATCTGAATTTTGAAATATTCTTTCAATGATATTTTCGATCGAATACAAAATATATTCATTGAGAAAAAATTTTATATAAATCTATTTGTACATACGAAGTGTAATCCGATTGTCGAATATTCAATTGATGAATTACCTATAAAATAACAATAATAGTTTTATATCAAAAATTATTTCTATTTGAATACCTTATGTAAAAGAGATATTTGTTGAGTTATTTCTTTAGCCATATAATTATCAATTTGTTAGAAAATTATTATTTATGTTCAGTTGCATATCAATATATTGATTATTAAGAAAGAAAAGGTTCCTTTTCTTTTTCTTTTTCAATAAAAACGATATACTGACAAAGAACACGTGCAGTACGGTAGAAAGAGAAAAAAAAATCTGTTCTCACTTGTTGATCACTACTTCATGCTCATATAAATATGAATTGCATTACATTATAGTCATAATATTATGAAGAACTGAATAACTGTTGTAGGGAGATAATTAAAAATTTTCATTGAAACAAAAACAAAATACATGAGAGAGGGAAAATTGTCACAAGTATTGAGTAAAATGAAGAAAAACAAGGAAAATTATGACGGTAGTGGTAACAGTTAATGAGAATTGTATACAAGTGTGCGTGATAAATTCGAATGTACTTTTTCATAAAATAATTACGAATCAATGATATGTAATGTTATTTCTCTGATATAGTAAAATTTTATTAGTGACATAACTAAAACAGAATTAAATTGGATATATCCAATGATTTATTCCGAAAGACGTAATAACAATACTGTGATTACAAATTTCTTTTTTGTTGAAATGTAATATCAATTTACTAATTATAATCGATTAGTATTGACATAGGTAAAGAACAAGAAAAAATAATTGTCATGATGAATTTGTATAGGATACCTTTGTATAAACTATAGTATGAAAGATCACGAAAGAATATTTTTCATTTAAAAATTTACTGCCACTAATAGTTCATTGATTCTAGACTTTCGAGTTCATATTTTTTAATTGTATAAGTTAAAAAAATCATCAAAAATGAATTGTCTTTAGAGTAATACAGTAATGAATAAAAAAATTCGGATGAAAATTGATTGATCTGGTATCGCAAATAATATTTATCAATTGGATAGATTCGCAAGAAAAAACAGATGTGATAACATCATTTGTTAAGATAAGAATCAGCACATACAGTGACACATTATCATTTTATCTAAACATGATGTATCAATTACACCTTATGTTGACTATCATTGGTTTTTTTCTACTATGTTAATGTTGTTATTTCATCAACAACAATCTATTATGCTATAAGACCATTTCATGTTTTTATTAAAATGTATTTAAATCTTATTGGAAAAAGGAGATAATATTGTTATGGATTTTCATCTTATGGCAAATATTAATAATTTTTGTACAATAACTTATGATATAAAAAGAAAAATTATATTTACAACATGGCAACATGGATCAATTGATCGAGATCTTATTACGCTTTATATAAATCCTTATACAAGAATATTTACTAATGAACCTCTTCTTCTTAAAACACCTTCTGGATTAGTTGTGGATGATATTTAAGCTATTTACGATGAATATTGGATGATTATCGTTGAGTTTGATACTATGAAAATAGATACAAAAAAACAAATTGAAACAGTACCTGGTTTTATTAGTTGGCAATTATTTATTTTTTAATTTTTTCTGTAAGATTTTTCCAATTTATTTATCTCTTCGAAAAGAAATATATTAATACAATATAAAATGTAATTCATTGATATCGTCTTTTTCTAGCATTTAATAATATATCAATAATAATCAACTGAGACAAAAATATATATGTTTTGTCATGTATACTGAGATCATATACAAATATGGAAATAAATATGCGTTGAATACTTTCCTCATGAAAATGACAAGTATGTCTATAAATTACATAATCGTACGCGTTTTTTTGTATTTTTAAAATTTTTCTAATGTATATTTTACGAGTATGTAGACAAACAAAGAATAGGTTATTCTTACATCAGCAGAACGACAAAAATTTATATGACCTTAGTTGTCTGTAATTGTATGTTTGTTAAATACAGTGATGCATAAAAGACTTGATAGGTAACTATACGAATAAAGAAAAAGTATTCTTATGATACAAGGCACAAAGTAAAAAAAAAGGATGAATGGATGTGTGTTTGGTATTTTTACACTACTATTATACTCGCACGTATATTCACGTCTACCTGTACTCATACTAAAATTTTAGTTCTGTTTTTTTATTTGATTTAATACATCACCATCATCATGTTAGGCTCAAGTTCGTATGTAAACTCGAAATTTTTGAAAGTAATCAGACATAGAATTTGTATCAATGAAGAAATTTGGAGTGATCGATCAGACATCATGCATTGTTGCACACCGACACTCAAGATTTAACTGAAACGATATTCGTTGAGTGCATTAAGACACCATACGGATATTAATATTTTAGTATTGATTTTGTAAAATAATTGATGATTATAAGTATCTTAGCATTTTTCAGCTCGGTATGCTGTAATAACAACAAAAAAACCACCGATCACTTATCGGTATGTGCGGTTTGTTTGATGCACTTGAAGTGGTTCTGTTCTTTGCCTTGAATGTAAAGTTTGCACGATGCCTTTGTCAAACTCGTACTTTATATAATGAAGAAGAAAAAAGAGTATTGGTACTTTTATAAGAAGGAGAAGAAATGCATATATTTGATTATGTATTTTTATTTTGAGTATTACTAGACGAAATCATTCTCTGTTAAAAGCATTGAACAATCGACGCCAAGGTAAGAATTGGAAGTTTGTACGATACATCAATTTATATTTCAGTTTTCTATTAATGATTAGAAGAATACTTCTGATGGATGAAATTTCTATCTGTAGTATTTATCAGCTGTAAATTAATTACGCCATTCAATAGACAAGGACACAGTATCTTTTGTTAGTAAAACGGTATTACTATACGAAAATATCACATAAAGAGTTCGTTCTTGAGGTTATTAATATACTGACATATTTAAAAAGTAATAAGTTGAGATTTGTCTTATTTTACTTCAAAAATACAAAAATCTTTTATTGCAAAAATTAATGTATAACTTTTTTATTAACATTGATGAAAAGTTATGATTAAATTAATTTTAGCATTAAAGTGCAATGAGGGCTTCACGCGAATTTGATATGAATGATCCTCACAATGGAAGAAATTTTCGTGACTTGGACGATATGCAACCAGCACAGCCTATATTTTTATCGGTAGGATCAAGATCATCTAATCCAGAATATCAATATGAGGTACCAAAAAGTGATGCTAGACGGCAAACTTCTAAATCGTAAGTATTTTAAATTTCTTTTATTATTTATAGAAAATCTGTTTCGAACGAAAGTACTATACATTCGATCTAAAAACCTGACTACCGATATCGTTGAGTGCAATGCGTTTTTGAATCACAGTCTTTCAAATAAGCAACGTTTTTTTATAAAAGGTAAATGAATCTATGATAAAGAAATTACTTAGGTTTGTAGATAAGTTCATATGTGATCAATTAGCTCGAATGAGAGCTCTGAGCTTACGAGTATCAAAATCAAATTTTTATATATCATCACGAGAGCAGCAATAGCCTGTTTATTGAAAGTTGTTTTAACTGATAAACACTAATGTCTTTTTTTAACATTATAGTGGACGTTCTGGTTTTTGCTCGAAAGCATGTATAATTGGACTTGGTATTGGTCTGCTAATTGGTGCAGTGGCTGTGGTTGCTGCTGCAGTTCCGCTTGCACTGGTCTATAGACCTACATCACGTAAATAAACAAGTAGTAAAAGCGCTACTATAGCATTAGTCAAAGAGAAGAGAGCGACTGAAAAATACATGTGTAAAATCAATCAAACTTGAAAAAGTCTAAAAGATCAAGATATCACACTTAGCATTAATAACTGTTGCATATCTATGGAATTCTGAGGAATAGTTAGCAATAACACAGGAGATTTTTGAGTCTTTTGACAATAATTTACAACTAGAAAGATTTCATGTATAACTATATCGAGTGTAAATATTAGTAAAACTGTTTCTTTTTTTAAAATTATTTTCATAATAGGTACAGTTTCTTCTACACCTAATTGGATCGGTACATACCAAGCAGACGGTTCATGCATCACAACCCAATGTTGTTGTTTTACCAATCAGATTGTATTGTCTCAACCTAGTAGTTCTGTTCTGCAACTGGCAGGTAATGTTACTGGTGTATGTACTAACGTTGCATCTACTATTACTCTAACACAAGCGTTGCCAAGTGGTTTTCAATTGTTTCTATCGTGGCTTGGAGAAAATATTCGTGTTCAATTGAGTCAAGATAGTTCTTTCATATCGTTAGTGAATCTGGGCGCTCCAACCTGTAGTGCTGGTGCATTAAGATCATCGTACGGTTTTAACATTATGGAAAGCACGAATATAAGTTTAGTTCTATTTCTCCTATATATTTCTATTAGTTTAAATGTGTATGATAGAATGTAAATAATCTTAATTTTTTCACATAAGAATGTACATTGTCAAACGATTATAAAAACCAAACTTTTAGAACAATTCTTTATCAGATTGTTTTTGTGGATTTATCTATGCTACTCATTCAACTAATTTTTTAACTTTGGCAAATAAATGACTATGCTACTATCAAATTACTGAAAAAACTCAAGTAGATCTACTGTTAGTGTTATAACCCTTTACAGTATTTGTAGTTTAGTACTGTTGTTTATTTGTCAAAACAATTTTTTTATCAAAATGATCAGAGCTGATGACTTGAAATTTGAAACTTTTTGTGATTCTGTAATCCATTATCATCCTATAAAATATTATCACTACGAAAGAGTCAATATTATCTCAATAGCTGAATATTTTTTTTTATATCTATCCAGTGTTGCTTTAGTTATTTTTATTTCTTGTACTTTTTTTGAATTTTGCTTAGAATTGTGTGAAAAATAAATTTGCTAAAAAATGATGTGGTGCAATTCGTTTCTTTGAATATATGAGAATCCATATAGTGCTTTTGTATATCTGTCTCATCAATTATGTGATTTAGGATAGTATATTTAAAAATTATTGAATAATTCTAGAGTGACAAAGACGGGCACATATTTAAGCGCCGAGTAGTTTTAAATGGAAACTAGGTAAAACATTCCAGTTTTGCTAAGTATTTTATACAGGGTATGGTAAGGTCTGGGTCTGGGTGTGATTGATGTGTATATGTTTTATACATACCCACACTCAATCCAATGTTTGTGTAATGTCAGTCTTTATACTATTGACGAAGTTGTGGAGCTGCAACTATTTTGGTAGGATCTTGAGTTTGTGGTTGGACAGAACGTAATCGAATGAATTTTTTTTTAAAAGAATCACGTATTTCAGGTAATCCAATGAGGCACATAAATGGGCAGAGTAGACAAATCATGTATTGCAAGTAATTAAGAAAACCAGTTTCTATTTGAGATGAGAGAGGGCTTGAAACAATCAATGGAACAATAAAACAAATAACATTTGGAATCCAAATGATGACGTACATTATCGAAATCGATGCTAATTGAACGACCATTTTACGATTTCGTCGCCAGATTTCTCGTTGATGTACTCGCCGTTTTTGAATAAGAACACGAACAATAAGTAGTGTTGTTGCAATGACACCAATACTTACAGGACCAAAAACATTAGAAAGCCAATCAAACAAACCAAGAGTAAACTAAAAGATAAAATTAGAAGTGTTTTCCTTAATAGATTTCGTTTACATATTCAATATAAATATGCTAAATGTTCACTATCAAAGTCAATATCACAGAACTAACCTGATATTCATAACATCCACCTCCACAAACAAATTGTGTATAATCGAAAGTCGCTTCACATGGATAAATAACAACCAATCCGAAATACAACAAAAGTGGATAAATCAAAAAGATAACTAATGGAGTATAGTGAAAGAAAATGAGATGTTGCTGAAAAAATACTCGGTGAAAAATCAAGAAATAACGTTGAATACATCCATAAGCCATGTACATTAAACCAATAACAATGACTGAATAATTGTATACAATCCAAAATTGACAGAATAATGGTGATTGAATAACAACATAACCTGTATGTAATACAGTCAATGTAAACGGTAATTCTGTGGTGACCTTTAAACAAAAAGAAATATTAGATTTTAGTAAATGTTAAATGTACAGATGAGTTACTTCAATAAAATTGATGAATAATAAAGCAAGAATAATATGATTGTTTATTCGTTTAAGTAGTTCTCGATATTGAAGAAATTGAGAGAAGATAAATAAATAACACATAATCGAAGGAATCATCATACTCAATAAAATTCCAAATATAATCAAATGAATCAATGGTGTGTCGAATTCCATTTACTTCAAATGGCATAAAATTTTACTTATACTTAGAAATAGAAAAAGAAAATATGGTTAACAATATCATCATTATCATTAGAGTTTTATAATAATCCTCACATGTCAATCAAGGCATTATACAGAAATGATTTGTCATATTAACACTGTCATTTTTCATATTAAAACTAACGTCTAAAGTTCATTGAAGTATTCTCTTAAAAGTACAACCGGTGTGAATACGATACATGTGATGTTTTAAAAAATTTCTATTGAAATGATAGAATTATTAATTTAATGATTCATAGAAGATGACTTTGAAATAATTTGAAATTCTATCAATCTTTTTGAATATATTCTGAAAATAAATTACAAAAGATTATTACATATGGGTAGGTTACCATGATCAGATACGTTTCTAAAGCTTAATTCTTCTTAAGATTATTTAGGAAATCTATTTCGGTAGTTTACTTAACGTTGAAAAAACACGTTGATTCAATAGAATATATTAATGATCAATAGATTTATTTAATTATGCAACTATTTATAGTATCTCGAGAAGTGAAGAAATTTTTTTCCATTGTTCATTTGCATACTTTCACAGTAGAGTAACGGAATCTGAAATGTAAGGATCGTGACATTTATTGTTGAAAAACATGTTGAATAAATATCATTCATTCAATTATTGAAATGACATTTTTTACGTCTGGAATTTATGAAAAAAAATGCATAAAATAATTAAGTAAACAAAATTTTTAAGCTTATTTTTTCCGAAGATGGTTTAGTGTCACTCAAGAAATTAATTAGATTTCTGTATTAACAGAAAAACTTTGACATGTTCAAGTTGATTAAATCAATTATTTTAGATGTTTATTTCGCAATAAAAAAATAAAACAGCCTGTAATAATTCTAATTTGTGTACAAAGTATTGGAGAAGATATCTGGAATATGTCAGCTGGTTCGAAAATAATATTATAAACTGCATTTTCATTTCTTGAGGGTTCAGGTGTGTGAATATACATATATCTTTCTAATCTTTACATCCGAACGAACGTTATTAACCATAGTAATTCCAGCCTATTTTAAACGTGATACTCACAATATATCTCTTCATAGAGTAATTTCTTAACTCCTGCATCAAGGTCCCGCAGGGGATGAGGGGAGAGGACAAGTAGTCCCTACACTAGTTGAAAATTTTATATTTTTCGATCGCAAGTTTAAAAAATTCTCAAAATGATCTTCTTTTTATTTTTATAACAGTTAGTACAACAAATGAGTATTACAGAATGTTCATTACAAATAAATTCAGAACAACGATAACATTGAATTGAAGTTGTTTTGTTTTTAGAAGTTTTATAAATCGAAGAGTGGGTGTGGGTGAGGATGTGAACATTTTATTTAACTCACATTTACACACTCACCCACACCCACACCCTTATTTAATTTCATCAATATGATTTTGAATTTTATAAGATTCGAACAGCTTACAGAATTCGACTAATACAATTTCTAGCATATGTGATCTTGAGAATGGGTGTGTAAATGAGAGTTAAATATAATGTTCACAACCACACCCACACCCTCAAGTAAACCATATTTCTGCTGACATATTTCGATTTGAATCTTTTAAGTTCATTGTATTTGTTTTTTGAATCAATGTTATACTTTTTCTTGTAATTTAACTATTTTTTTCTGTGTCTGAGAAATATTTTGCTATCGAAAGCTAAGTCTCTCGATAAGATAAAAAATGAAACAAAAAATTATAATTCCTGACGTGATAGTTATAGTCATTAAGAAGGTATTGATTCATACTGTCGATTTCATAAAACGAACCGATAGAAAAATTACTAAAGTGCATCAATGTACTTTTTCATATGCCCTACATACATGCGTTCGTTACACTTCAGATTGCAACAATTATTCTTCTTACTCAAAATAGATGTCCGTAAGAAAAGTGAGTTAATAGCAGAACATAAATAACACATACGTACAACAGTGGAACAGAACGAAAGAGAAAAATATAACAAAAAAAGGAAAAGTACGTCACTATGCAGCAATTGCTTTACTTACCAAATTTGTTTGCATCTTTCTTCATTCAACATTTTGATTGCAACACATTTTTCGGCGTTGTCAATGTATATCGACATCGCGATAGTTTATAGACCTTGAAGAATTACGTTGGATTAAATATAAAAAAAATTCATTTAGCCTCAGTCTTAATCAATTTTCAATTCATATATTTGAAAAATATGCATGGTTTCAATTAAATACATTAAACACAGTTGCTTCTTTCTAAATTAATAAAATAACTAAGAGAGGAATTTACATGTATCTAGGACATCGCTTTTTGAGAGACTTCTCACCATTAAAGAGCCACACTACTGTAAAACGTTTTCTTAGAGGAGCAAGAAGACTTTAGAATCAATAATTTAAAGAATCTAGTCAGGAAAATTTCAAAAGATACCTCATGTTGTGCCAAATCTTAGAATTTTCTTTCTAAAATTTTCAGAGTATTATGGTAAACTCGAAAAAACTAAGTTTAACTTATTTTTCCTCTCTATCTCTCTGTTTGAAGGCTCAATAAAGCATTTTCTGTTGATAACATCTTACAAATAGTTCATGTTTTGCACGTCACTACATTCATATGTGCGTCAAAAATTTATATCAAACTACGCCCATAGTATCCTGTCGTTTCACGAGATTAAAACAATACAAAAATAATTGATTCAAAATTATTTGCATGTTGGTTACCATTTAAATTACATTCCTCTTTACTCACGTGAAATCAGGGAGACACAGTTGATAAAATAAACAATCATTCAATGTTCTCTGTTCCTTGATTTTTCTTCCATTAGTGTTGAAAAATAATCCATTAAAATTTTGTCTTTATTTTTCGTCTCAAAAGCAAACATTCCATGGTTAGGTGTGAATGCACTTTTCTCATGAACTCTAAAGGACAAACACACACACGTATAAAAGTAGGAGAAAAAAAGTACATTCTATACTCATTTTAGAAACACAAACGTTTATCTCATTATACAAAGAAGAAACAACAGGTGAATACTAATAATATGAAGCGCGTTTTGCGTTTTGCTTTGGTATTTTTGTCAATATTGGGTATGGTGCTTGATGGGGCACATTTTCGTGGTGGTATTATTTCATGGTAAGTATACTTAATTAACGTTTGTTCTTTCATTCGATCTAGCATATTTTACTTTTTACATTCTTCTTCATCTTAGGCGTCCGTTAAACAATACAGTAACAGGCAGTACTGCGCAAATTCAAATACATCAAAGGTATTTTTGGAATCGAGAATGGAGCAGTTTTCCTACCCCTTATTGCACGGAAGCGAATGTTGCTGCTCAAACAGTTATTAATGTCGGTTCTTATATGACCTGTTTAGCAAACTGCTCAGGTACTTCCTATACTCAACTTTCAACCAATATGATAACTACAGATTGCGATTCAAATCCGATTATTGAGTCATGGGCTGGCGAACACTACGATGTTGAAATATTGCCTCTGACAACATCAATTACAATTGGTTTTCAATCAAGTGCATGGTTTGCTTCACTCTATATTGGTGCTAATGATCCCTGGTCTATTGTCAATCGATTGAATTGTGCTCCGAGACCTGATGGTTTACTTAATTCCAGTCCTGTTACAACTACATTACCAGTAGTATTTTATCCAAGAAATACACGAGTAACTCATGTTGTACAAATGGCAGATAATGATGCTACTGATTATTTGGTATGTCGTTGGTCCAACTCGGCTTCTGGAACCAATTACAATCGTGTTGATGAATGTTCAGGTGTCTGCAGTGGACTACCCCCTGGAACTATACTCACCGGAGTCAATTGTACGTTGAGTTTCACTCTACCAACTGCTAATCTCTATTATGGTTGTGCACTGCAAATCGAAGATTTTTTTAGCTCTAGTTACGCGAATCCAATGAGCTCAGTTCCGATACAATTCTTATTTTATTGCTATACAGCTGCAGCTGGTGCATGTGCAACTGCTCCTTCAATTATTGGTGTTCGTCCAAATAGAGGTATGAGTATATATTCTAATTTAAATTAAATTCTAACATTTATTTAATTCTCTCTAGCTTGCATTGGTGTTCCAGTTGGTAAGTACAGTGAATGAATGCCTTTTCTTCTCTTATATTTAAAATCAATATTTTAGGTGTTCAGCTCAATGAAACCATAGAGATACAAACATACTGTCCTGGTCAAACAATCGTTGATCTTGTCACTAGTTCACCTACTGGAATGACACATAGTGCTATTAGCAATCCAAGTCCTAGTAAGTAGTGGATAGTAGTTCGTTAGAATGTGTAAATTTTTCAATTTCAAATGTAATATCTTAGATTTATGGATAATGACATTAACATGGACACCCATAGCATCACAAGACGGTCCTCAAGGTTTTTGTGCTGGTGCAATTGACAATAGTAGTTTACAATCAGCTCCATGGTGTATCACATATCTAGTTGGCTATGACTCACCGAATTTAATTCGTCCCACATTGGTACAAGGATCAGCAAGTCCAATAGGTACTGTCTTTTCAAACCAGACACTCTTCTCCATACAAGGTAGGTAATTGTTTTCCGCATGTAGTCTACCTTTATTATTAACTTAATCTGATATTTTTCATTGTCTACTTTAATTACACAGCAACAAGTGCAGTTGGTCGTCCTTCTCTCAATGGAACAAACATCTGTTTTCACTTGGACACTACAAATGCATCAGTTCTATGTTATGATGCTGGATATTCTCCAAATGTTATTTATACTGGATATACAATTGTAATTGTTACAACTATAACATGGACACCTGGTCAATCATATTATGTAACAATGGATAATGGATTTGCTAGTGGAAGTGTCTTTTGTCGTAAGTGTTTTGTATTTTTTTGTTTTCTTGAAAGTGAAAGATCAAACACTTTATCGTGATTGATGTAAATCTACAGATGCTGAATCATTAGCCATTACTGATAAAACGTTTTGGCGATTCGATATCTGGGATCCAGCACTTTCGAGTACAACTACAACAACCACTACTCCACCAACAACTCATACAGTTACAAGCCTAGGAACAACTACTACTTCCATCAATACTGCAGTAAGCTTATTTAAATTGTCATTTTTTATTCTTTATATTATACTTTTTCATAGTGTACAACAAGTGGAATAGTAGTAACTAGTACGAATGCTTCTACAACTACAACAACTATCACTACTACACCCCCAACTACAGCTGGTAAGAAATGACATTTTCAATAAAATATATTCTTTTGATCGAGTACTTTATAATTCACTAATTTGTATTCTAGCTCCAACAACAGCAGGCCCGACTACCACAGGCGCAACAACTGAATCAACTATTCCTGTTTTTTATCCACTAGATTTCGTAAGTTGTTATTCAATTATGATTGATATCCTAGACATAAGTTTACATATTTATATTAGGAAAATGCATGTAAACAACCAGTTGCAATTATGTCAGCTGTTATGATGGTTGCTTTTATGCCTGTACAAACTCTGGTAATGTATGCTGCTTTTACAAAGTTCACGAATATGTTCAAACCATCAAACACCGCTGCAAAAGCAAGACATCAACAACGAATGAAAAATATTCTTCGACGTTAAAGACAGTTTTCTTTTGTCTGGAACATTTGAGATTTTTTTTGTATATTGTTTTATTTTATTTCATAATTATGCTGTTAATTAAGTGTGAAACTAATCTTTTTTTTGTTCCCAACTAACATTTTTCTCTATTTCTCCCCAAAACTATTGGTTTGAGTGTTTTGTATTTGAATATTGACATTATACTAATATTTTGCTTTTAATAAAATATATATATGAATTAAAAGACAAAGACTTGTAACTAAATCGTAGGATGGTATATAATAAGAGCAATATCTGTAATAGAATCGTTCATATCGCTGGACCATAGAAAACAATGCTTTTGAGAATGATGTGAATAGAACAATCTTGCTAGAATTATCTATCAGATGTTGTGAATCCATTGAAACTCTGAATATAATTTGAGAGTATGAGTATATGTGGATTGTTGAAACTGTATAATTTATTTTCATTAGACCCACACCCATCCTGCTTATTTACATATTCAGAACTATGGTATCGAATTCATTTGTATTTGTTTGTATTTAGTGCGTCAAATATTGGAAGATTCGCATTGATTTCATAGTTGTTCTGTTTGTTTAATTTGTATAGAATGAAAACATACAACAACAAGACATTTGCTATCCATGCGTCTTTCGTTTTATTGTGTGAATGAGAATGAAAATATTGTTATGAAGACCAAAATAATTTAAGTTGCACAATAAAATAGAAATAAAGAAAAGAAAATATATCCCATGATTCTATTTTACAGTACTTTATTTACCTTACGTTTTCACCAACGGTGAGGGTAGCTATACCAAACGTAAAACAGCTCGATCCATCTTCTCACGAAAAGACAAATATATTCAGTTAGACATAAGTCTTGCTTTTCAAGAATCAATCGTAAGTCGAGAAAGAGTTCTTTTTTCGAGATATCCTTGCAAATAATCAACGAAAAGAATGTGAAGTTTTAATTTTGTTGACAATGAAATCACTCATAAAAGATCTGCATCTAGATATCTTTAATGCCGTAAAATTTCTCTTTTTATTCAACAAATTTTAAAAAAAGCAAGTTATTCATAATCCGAATACTAAGTTCTATCGATTTATAAATGTGATAACTAAAATAAAGAAAAAATTGGCTTGTCATGAAGTATAGAATAAAGTTGTGGAAAACGGTCAGAATTTATCAGGCTATTATAATGAAAATTAGTTTTTGTCTAACGTGAAGTCATATAATTATGTTGGTGAATGTATCGAAATTAAAGACATTTTTTTTCACTGATTTTAAACGTCTACCTATTGATTTATTGTACTCATTTTAAACAAGTTTTTTTTGTCATGAACCTTTAGATTATGATAGATCTTGACCTTTACTCGTTTTCTGATCAAAAGATTATATTTTTCTTGAATTATGTATAAATGTCGATATTAAGGACATTTCGTATACCTAGCCATCCAAATATATATAATGCTTTTTTTTCTTAACATTGAACTTCACATTTCGTATTCTAAATCGATAAGCAGGACTCAGAAGTTGTTCTTCTTCATCGTAATCAGAATATGGTGATATATCATTACCGTTGGCACTCTTGCAGATAGATGGAGTAATGATAAATAAAGTATTTCCAAAACTTTCAGCTTTAGTACGATTTCGGCTGCATGAGGTAAAAGCTTGAAAACTGCGGTGTGAATTGTTGCTGGTTGCAACCTCCTTAAATTTGCCTCACGATAAATGGTTCCCATAAACGAGCCTACTAGACGTTCGAACTGAATTGTATTCATATCTAGAAGAACAGCAAATGGACTCAACGTCGATATTTATTGCCGCCAAATATGTCGTTGTTGCTTATCGTCAACAAGTCTCATAGCTTCATTTAGTTTCTTGTATAAAAACTTTCCATTGAGTACAGACGAGCACAACAGCGCCAGATTTCTTCAACAGAACCGTTTTTCACTTTGAATAATTCATTAGTCATCCATTGAGCTTCACGCTGTCTTCCTAACTTCTTACCTTCTTGAGCTATGCCTTCAGCAGCTGTCTCGACAATATTCTTAAAAGACATGTTACTTAACTGTTGTTTAGTTGCAACGAGAAAAATTGAATCAGTAGAGGCATGACAAAATGGCATATCCGGATGTATAGGATTACGTATAAATCGATCTTCTCTTAGTATTTTGTCTCTTGTGGTCTTTACTTCACGTTTCACAGGTACTGATTGCGGATTATTGTTGTTGTCACTGGAGATTTGCACCTGATGGACAAAATCAATTTGAACTGTGTCCAAAATGACTTGATCTTGTTTAACTTGAAAAGCTTCTTCAATCAAAATGTTCTCAACATCGGAATATCTGTACCATTTAGGTGGCTCATCTCTTGTCTGCCAGAACCATTCAATGCGTGCAGGAAACTGCATCACAGTTGCTTCTGCCATCATAAAATGATGAAAAACAGTCAAATGAAACTTCGACTGGTAGTATGTGTGCTGCTGTATTACACAAGCAGATAAATGTGTTTTTAATGCACATGGGAGAAAAACAACATGAATTATATTGTGAAAAGGAAAGCAAAAACAACTCAAAACTATACGTCTTCATAATGTGAACGTGAGTATCTGAGAGGATTCAAAGTTACTTACAATGTGTCTTATTCTTGCTTAAAAGATTCGCCAAATAAATTTGAAAACTATGGTATAAGGTATTGCAAAAAGGTTCGCTACTATTTTTCTATCAATATATCTTTGTAACTACTTAAGCAACTACAACAAATAAATAGTAATTTTAATGAGTATTTCAATGTGTACTTATTGTGTAAAAATAAATATTCTAGCCCAAGAAGTAAGAGCCAGTAAGGGAAGTTACGGATGCGGGTGTGAATCTAGGTGCCACTTAAATATCAGATTCACACCCTCAAGTTAGACTTTACATCACGTCATAAGATTTGCGATTTTTATGCATAATAAAATTTAGATTAGTTTCTTTTCTTTTATATTAACATTGTCTTTTTGTATTCTAGAAATATAATTCGTTTTTTACTCTTTATTATTTGTCTATAATGCGCGCCAAAAACTTGCTTAAAAATAAGATCAATGTTAACAATGAAAAGGAAAATTTAAGTGTTTTAACCAATGAGTTTTATTTATTAATCTATTATGTAATAATTATATTTAAATTTAGGTTTCACTACAAAACATTTACAAATAATTTCAAATGACAAAGCAATAACTTTCATTGGTTCAAAAGAAAAAGAAAATCAAGTTGTATCAGTAGTTGATTGGTCAATGACGGAAAAGATTTCAACACAAGAAGTATTTATGATTTATGATCACCAAATTCAACTAAAAATCAAGACATAGAAACGAAATCATTAGTCCTTGAACATATATAGGTAACAGATGATGATTTAAAACGTACGTATTTATATATCTTTACGTAAAATATCTTAAATTGATACATGTAACGTTTAATAATAACTTAGGTCAAAAACGAGCACTTGAAGATATAATTAATATATATGAAAATAAAAAATCTAAAGGATTATCACCCGAAGAATCTACTAATGGGATGATTGAATTAAGAAAAATATGTACTGATCTTGAAGTAAAAGTCAAATATTTAGAAAGGAAATATATGCGTAAATATTTTTTTTATAGTTTTTCATACATTTCTTACGTATCTACTTATTATTACGTGTAGTTATTCCTAAATAATAACAGAATATATTAAAAAAAGAAATATCATGTTTATAGTAGCTCAACAAAAACTTATTTTTTGAAAAAAGTTACATTACCTTTGGAAGCTAATGCTGCATCAAACTAACTTTTCATTTATTTTAGCTCTACAAGATGATTCAAATGTTATTGGATATGATACAAGCTTCATCAATGAAACAAATGATCCTAAAGAGAATGATATCGTTGACAAGAACCTTAGTATCCTTGAAGTTTTACAAATTTTAGCTATCGATGAAACTAAAGCAGTAAAACATAACAAACTGCTACAGTACAACCATTAATTCGATATAAATATCCAAATCCAGATAGAAACTTGTTAATCAAATAACATTTTTATATATTAGAATATGAAAATGTTTATTATCCATGTGACGCATCATCAAATGCAATACTCAAAAAACCTATGGGAAATTATTTGGCTACTTATACACACAAAAAAAAGAAGGAAACAATGACTGATACTAAACAAAGCATCGAATAATTCTAAGATGATCTGAAAAAAATAAAAAGTCTGTTAATATGTTTTTTACAAAGATTTATCTTTTTTTTTATAGCTGATATCAATGAAATCGTTTTTTTATTTTTAAGTATCTGATCTCTTCATCCCTTTTCTCAAACACTTACTTATTTATTTTTTCAATATTACCTACATTGTTTCAGGATATTGATCATATTCTTTTATTTCTTCATTTATAACCAAGATAATGTATTGGCTTATACCTGTTTTTTTCTTTATTATAGTCATTCCCTTACTTTCTTGAAAAACATTGTGCAACAAGACAAACGATTAAACATGAAATGCATACTTTATATATTGAATTTAAATTCTCCTATCAGACTTTTCTCATCTCATTCATTGGTATATTAAGATAACGTTCTATTTATGTACTTGTGGTCAATTGATGAATGCTGAAATAGTTTTAAAGTTGCAATCTTGTAGGTATGATGAAAAAGGCAATATAAAAAACAAAACAAAAAATAAACTGAGAATGAGGATGAATAAATGCAGATCTTGATGGTGTGGCTGTGGGTATCACATCTGTATCACATTCACACTATTATTTATAATATTTTCACACTACACTTTTTGACTATAAACAAATGTACTAAAGAATAGATTTTTCGGTACATATACCTGGCCACACATCTATTTATTGTCGACCATGTATTGCTTGATGTCAAATACTGTTAAAGAACGAATCAATGGACTTTATAGACGTTGCCTGAGACTTATCTATTGTCTTTATCAATGCTCCACCATTGATCTACATGATACTTTTGGTCTCCCCACATTAACATCAAGATTTAAGAAATGCTTGATAAACAGAATTAGAAATATCCAACTCTATGAGCCTGAACTGATTTCTTGCTATATCTCAAGGAAGAAAGTCGTTAACATCATGGCAATTCATTATTTGGAAAGAGAATGTATTCCTTGGCTACAGCAAGGAAGACCCAACAATAAAATTGTTTCAATGTACAATAATCAAGAAAATATGAATGCATTCTTCGATAAACTATTAAATTTTATTTTGATTAAACATGATCAAATAATCAATTTAATAATACAAATGGCGTACATTCTTTTCTCAGGCTCTACATCATTCATCAATTCGTTATGGCTCTTATAAACTATATCATTAAATCATTGTCTATCAACCTCTGATATTGCATTTTTCCTTTTCGTCTCATAACCCCACCTCTATACTAATTTCCTTCTTATACGTATTCAATTCAATAACAACTATTGTAACTTTTGGAGTGGTCAGGACTCAGCGAGTCAATCCACTTTATATGAGCAGCTCAAATAAAAAAAACTATAAACACATGTAATTAGATAAATAGATATTTATTGTACTGAAGCAAACAACAGAGACAGACGAGTACAAAAAAAGGGTGTGCGTGGGTGTTGGTGTGGGTGTGAGTTAGTAATAAAACTCTCAGCCACATTCACCCACACCCACACCTCACACCCGCAAGATGGACTTTCATTATTGATCGAAACTGGCAAATAATCCTTCTTCTTACATTTACCAATTTTTTCTATTTCGTTTGTTGTCATTGATTCTCAAAATAAAACTTTAATCATAAACATATATATTTCTACGTAACTACATCGATATCTTGATTTGCAACTATTCGAGATTTTCTTTTCAAAAATTGCTAGTTTCAAAATTTTTTATTTCGAGATTTACTGTTTTTAGTAACATGGATTTTTCGAAACTTTAATTTTTCGAGCTTTTCTTTTTTCGAAGTTTTGTTTTTCATGCTTCTTTTTCGAGATTCTTTTTGTCGAGCTTTCTACCCAATACCGGTACATCAGTAGAGAATATAGAGGCAACAGCTTGACCTGATGCTACAATGACGCGAGCGGCAGCGTTGAGATTAGATTGTATCATGATGAAGATCTCAATGAAAACTTTACGGATCATTGGTAATATCGTATATACGACACTGTTGAACGATTGCAAGAGACATGCATAGAAAAAATGTCCTATTGAGTAAAGCGCATAACCAAGTGGATAAAAAACGAATTGATTTAGTTTATCGCAAAGCATTCGTCCGATGTGTATAGCCAATCTACCAACTGGTTTAAAAATTTCACGATAGATATATAAACAAATCTTAGAAATCACTCGACAGAAAGGCAATACAGTATATGCTGCATAGAATGCACAAGCATCACGAAAGGAACCTATCGTGCACACCACGCAGGTACGAACATGGCGACCAAGTTGTCGTAAACAACTATCAATTGTTCCCATAATGCTTTTTACCCATCTGTATAATGGTGTTAGGAGCTCAGTATAAACGAACAAGCCAATCTTGACAATACACTTGTAGAATGGCAAAATTACGCCAGTCAAAATGAATGTACATAATAGATATAGAATGTTTTGCCATATCCATATGCATGCTAATCGAAATCTATGAAGTAGTAATATGAGAGTGCAGCGAAGTACGATATAAAGTTCGTTGATCCATTTATTCGTATAATGCGCGATTGAAAGAATACAGTTGCGCATGAAGAATGCAATAGGTCGGAGTATGTTCTTATAGAATCGTGCCCACAACCTGATGAATTGCGTGACGATGAATTTCAGAATGTTATAGATAAGAGAAAGCATAGTACTGATGAGAGAGAGTATTGGCGTAATTACGTGTAAGTAGCATATAGAAACGGTTGGTAAAATTATCCATTGATAGCACCGAACACGGAACCATTTACTGACATAATGCACGACTGGAAGAATGTAAGTAAGTGTAAAGAATGCGATAGGTTGGAATACGTTCTTACAGAACTGGGCGCCCAAATGCAGAACATATATTGGAAATTTAACGCACACTAATACAAGATAATAGAAAATATGTGTGACTGCAGAAATCGAGAATGTAATTAAGAGTTTGACTGTGAATCTTGCAATGCGATAGGTAAAATAAAGGATAATACCGATGAGAAAGAGTGGTACTTTTAACGGCAATAGATAGACTGGTCCCTTGAAGACGTTGTGAATTTCACTGCGAGATCTGAGATTATTATGTGATCGTAGCAACATCTTACTCTCTTTGTGTCCTATAATAAAATTGCATTGCTTTTAATTATTAAAACTACTTTTTCTAGGTATAGTGAAGACACATTGGGAAAATCACCACTGAACTTCGTCATTTGTCACATCGTATTCTATATTTTGATAAGTAGAAACTCATGTCTTCTTTGCGTTTTCGTGTATTATGACGTCTATTATAGCCCTAAGAAGCAAAATAACTAGGTCTTTTCGCTATTGAAGAGAAAATAAAACAAATTTAACGGTCAGTTACTTTCTCCGTACGAACATGTTATAAACGTAGAGTGACTCTGAAGATAGTTGCAATGGACTCTCAAAATGATATCGAATTTCAACCATTTCTGAATGAATATGTTTCTGAACTGACAGTGATAGACTCACGTTCTTGCTGTCTGTATTCTCATCTATCTACAGTTTGTATGATGACACAAAGATATTAGTCTTTTGCCCACCTAGGTTCAACATTATTTTGACACGTCATTCCATTCATATATAAAAAGTTAAGTGATTATTTCCTGGATACTTGTCAAAAAGCTGCTCGCATATTCCTCATAGGATTGAAAAGTAAAGCATGATCAAGCTGGCATCATCATCTTGGGGGTGAGGATGTCGATATTCACCTCTTCTCTCATTTTAAACTCACACTTACTCTCATCTATTTAGGGACAACACAGTGGCTTACGAAAATTGCGTATATTTCTACAATACAACTTTAACAATAAGCTAAGAATAAATCCACGTCGATCTGGATTGATTCGCAAAAAACACAAACCTGGAGAAGTTACCAAACTCGTCGCCGATTCGAGAATTGCGCTGCTGAAGATATCTATGAAAAAATGTTGTTTCGATGATATTCAATTGTACTCTCAGTATAATACAACAAAGAGATAATGCTCAAGGCAAATATAACAACAACATGAGTAGTTCATTTCTCTTTCTTGGAGAATTCTTTTTTTTGCTGTCTACAAAAACATCATCTGAATCATATATTCGTAAATGACATCATTATGATGATGACGAAACGACGTCGTTTATGACTAACTCAATGAAGAAGAAAAATATAAGCATTCTCCATCACATGTAAAATACAGGAAGATAACGTTACAGTGTCTTGGAAAATGCATCCTATTCCACAATGTTGAACATTAAAGGAATCGTTTCCGTTCAATTCCGGGAACTCGATCGAGACACAACATATGAGACCCAGTCGAGACTGATCGAGTTCGACCGATTCCGGAATTCCCAGCGACTCCGGAATTTTAGGAACTGATTCCGACTACGATTCCAGAGTTGCACGAAATTCCCACCGATTCCGAAAGTTGACGGAATTCGATTAATTTTCTAGTGGTGTCGGATGTTATGTGTCGATCGATTTCCCCGAATTGAACGGAATCGATTCTGGTGCGAAACTGGTTCCTGAAATATTCAACATTGCGGAACAGGATGACTGCTCATACCCTCAAGATGTCTATGAGTAAGGGTGAGAATTCTTTGTTATTGTTATAAATAACAATAACTAAAAAGTTATTATTATTGATAACTATAACAAAAAAACGTTATTATTATTTATAACAGTAACAAAAAAAAGTTATTATTATAAATAACAATAACTTTTTTTGTTATTTGTTATAAATAACAGATAAATAACAAATAACTTTCATTTTTGAAAAATATCTTTTCTCACCCCATTGTATATTTTAATTGTGTCCGTTATGTAAAATTACATTTTGGAACGAATTTTCTATATTTCTACTACTGATTTAGATGGTTCAATCAAGATATGAAGCTAGCAGAATTTTCAGAAAAAAAAGTTATTGTTATTTACCTGTTATTTATAACAAATAACTATCATAAAAAAGTTATTGTTATAAATAACAATAACAAAAAAAGTTATTGTTACTTGTAACAAAAAACAAAAAAGGTTATTGTTATTTATAACAAATAACTATTAGGTTGACCAAAAATTTCTGCAATACTTTCGACCTTCAACCTTTCCGAAAGTGTTGCAGAACTTTTTGGCCAACCTAGTAAAATTGTTATTGTTATTTGTAACAATAACTAAAAAGTTATTGTTATTGTTATTTATAACAACGAGATAACAATAACTTCTCACCCCTATCTATGAGTACCTCTGGAATGAACAGAATAAAGATATTCATATCCATACCTACACTTCTTTCTGTAGTCGACTTTCTCCATAACGTTTTTATGTGAGACATGAACGTTAAGAAAGAAAAAAAAGCAGTAATAAAACGTTACCTACATGGTGAGAAATGCATGCATGCTGCGCGATACTCACCTGAATGTAAAAATGAGTATTGCAAAATTATTCTTTTTGTTTTTCTTTTGAAAAATATGTGACAGCGCAAGTGTACTTTTTTTCGTCTTACAAGTTTACAGACGCATTTTATTCCAATAATAATGTAATCAGTGACGACGTTAACAGCATTCGCCGAATAAAAAAAACGAAAACGCCGTATGATGAGTGTATGTAAATTTGAATTGCTGTCAAAAGATCGAAAACAAAAAGACAGAAAGAAAAAATCTCGAAAGGAAAATTACTGAAAAAAGTAAACCGCGAAAAAAAAACGTCGAAATTAATAATGTAGAATTTCAATATGTCGAAAAAATAAAATTTCAAAAATGTAGGATTTCGAATGATTCAGATTTCGAAAGGGTATGGGTGTAAACATTACCTCTATCACCAACACCCACACCCTCAAGAAATATGGAGTTATATTAAGAAAATCTATGCACTATGTTACTTTCGTAAAAGATATTTCATCTCTCGTTCTGTGACTGCCACGTATGTGTAAATCATGTTCTGATGTAACTTGTGCAATTATAGTTGATGCAATCTTGATAAATTTACCAAGTATAAATAGAAATCAGCAATTGTATATTTTTACTTGTAAATCTTCTTATTTATAGCAGTGGTCTATGAATTCATTTATCTCATCGATAATTCGAGAACTTAAACTAGATGATAATCGAATTACAAATATTTATAATTATGGTTCATGGGTATACGGAACTAATCATGAAAAATCTGATCGTGATTTTCTAATTATTATGAAAGACACAAGAAGAAAACGACGAAAACGTTTAGTATTTCATAAAGATTTTGATTATTTTCACAAATTTAAGTTACATCGACTGAACAGTTGTGATATTACCATTCATTCGTGTAGAAAGGGGGTGATCGAAAATCACCATTTTTAACACACGCTAGAAATGTCATAATACGAAAGTCCTTGTCACCTAGATCACGAATCTGACATCCGTTTGTCTAGATCTGATCCTTTTTTTTTTACCAATTTCCGTAGGGGAGTATCTGAGTCTAATATAGGGTAGTTGTATGGGATGTCAAACAAATTATTCAGAAAATTTTCTGGGAAAATTTTCTTTTCCCTCAAACTTTGTAGAGCTTCTTCTGCTGATCATTTTCGTATAAGGAAGTTTTGAATTCTGTTGAGAAATAACGACACTATCGTCAAAATAAAAAACATGGTAAAATAGCTTAAAATCCCATTTTTTACCTTACAAAATATAGGAAAAAGTCGAGTTTCTAATCTCGGACCGACTATATTTTCAAGAAATATGATATAGTAGGTTTTAAAGAGCACAGTTTTCTCTACAAGATCTCCTATGTCATATTTCTTGAGAATATAGCCGGTTCGAGATTAAAGACTCGACTTTTTTCTATATTTAATAAGAAAAAATGGGATTTAAACTATTTTACCGTATTTCACTATGTTTTTTATTTTGATGATAGCGTCGTCATTTCTCAATAGAATTCAAAACTTCCTTATACGAAAATGATCAGCGAAAAAACCTCTACAAAGTTTGGGGGAAGAGAAAATTTTCTGAATACTTTACGTATTTGTGTTTAGAACCCCATGGAACTACCCTATAAGACCTAGGTACCCCCCTACGGCAAACACGGCAAGAAAGCGATCAGATCTAGACAAACGGATGTCGGATTCGTGATCTAGGTGACAAGGACTTTCGTATTATGACATTTCTAGCGTGTGTTAAAAATGGTGATTTTTCGATCACCCCCTTTTGAATTATTATTAGAAAAAAATTATATGTTAGCTGTGGAATGTATTTTCTATCCTGATGAATTTATTTTAAAAAATCAAATCGATTACAAACAAATCTATTTAACAAAATATTACAATCCATTTCGATTGAAACAAGTTGCATTCTATGAAAATCAAGACAGTTTGAGATATATTATTTCGAATGATGAAAATAATAAATTATATGATACTCAGTTAAATCCAGGGGTGTCCCGATGGGGGGCCTTTGGGGCCGCGACGGCCCCCCAATAATTATACTTTTTTTCGAAACTTAAAATTTACATATGATATTGTGTTGTAGATAAAATACTTGAGTATAGAGTGTAAATACAGCCACTCAATAATATTCATCCATGTCAAAGTGTACTAACAATAAAAGATCTATTCCTCATGAAAGAAGCGTTGAAAATATTCATAAATATTTTAAACCATTGAATGACCTTTCAAATCAAATAATTCCAACACAATTACCATCATCATCATCTAAACCACCATCATCATCTGAATCATCGTCTTCATCAGAAATACAACAAATTTATGCCAACGATGCTCCAACAAATAATACATCTGAGTTTTCTCAATCCATTGCCAACACTTCATTATTAGTTGATAAAATTTCGCATTTATCAATGAATAACGAAAAAATAGCCTTATGTAATTCTTTCAAACATATTTCAATTGCAGGTGCAGATTCAATTATATCAGATGAACCTGTCATGGTTCTTCAATCAAATGTTGATATTCAATCATTTGACACATCTGTACCTGATCGAAGTAATGGTAAAAGCTTTTCTTCATCAATAAACCATTGTTTATAGTTTTGTTGATATTCTTTTATCTTTAACAGGTATTTCTTTAGTTGTACATGGTACATCTGAAAATAATGAATTAAATCAACGTGATATATTATCTACTCATTTACTGCAAATTGAATTTTATCTTAAATCTTGTCAAAATTTAATAAAAGAATCTACTCGTCCTGATATTCCACATAAAGCATTTGTTGAAAAAACTCAAGCTTTTGTTATTGAATTAAAAAAGATTCTTGATCCACTTGATGCAACCTGTCGTGAACAAATTGAAAATATTAATGTCGAGTTTTCTAATATTGATTTTATATCTACCAAATCAACTGATAAAATATCAAGAGATCCTGGTGAGTAATTTAAGTTTCATGAAAAACTTGAAATATTTGTTTTTTGTAAAGCTTATTCGTCTGCAAATGGAAAATTTACAGAAGAAGAACTTCGATATCTCGTTCATAAAGGTCCAATGCAACCGGTACTAAAAGACTATCCAAAAAATGTCATACTAGCTGCACAAAATGCAACATGTAAATTTGCTAGCAAATGGTTCAATGAATACCCGATGTTGGAGTACAGTCAAACGACTGATAAAGTCTATTGTTTCGCTTGTCGTTTGTTTTATAAAGGTATGTGGCCATCCTATGAAAAGAATTTTATCATTTTCTTATAGGGCCTGGTTCTGAAAAGGTTGATCTTGCGTGGATCAAAACAGGTGTTCAATCTTGGTCGAAAATGAAGGGGCGAGGAAAAGATAGAAAAGGTATTGCGTTCGGTTGCTTCTTCATTGATTGTATTTGGAAACTGTTCATCTTTCTTTAGGCAAATTAGATCAACATTTCACATCGTCTAGTCATTTAGCATCAATGTATCGATTATCAGTTTTTAAAAATAAGTATGCAAATGTTGAATGTTTAATGGATGCAAATAATCGTCTAGCTAATCAAAAAGAAGAATCAATACTTAAAATAAATACAAAAATAATTGAAACATTTTTTGATTGTACGTTATTCTTGGCTAAACAAGGTCTTGCGTTTCGTCGTGATCCGCAAGAACATGGTAGATTTTTTATCAATATGATATTTGATCTTATTAATTTTTTCCTTTGTTGTAGGAAACTTTATTCAACTTATTCATTTACTTCGTCGTTATGATCCATTGTTGAACTCTTGGTTTACTGAAGAAAAATTTAAAAGCCACCATGTAAGACTCATAGATACTCAATCTCTAAATTCACTAAATAAAAAGTTGTTACCAATTTCAAAGAGTATTCTTAAGTCTCCGAAACATGTTGTCTTTTTCATTGTATGTACTGGTTATATTAAACATAAACCTATCGTGCTCTAGAGGTTTTGATTTGTATTGTTTCAAATATTTATTTTAAATTACTTTTTTAGATATCTTATACAAGTGCTCGAAGTCAAGATAAATTCATCGAACATATCGGTAATTATGTTATTGGTTCTATCGTTCAACAAGTACAAAATGCGCCGTTTTATTCAGTTATGATCGATTCTACTCCAGATTGTAGTCATCGAGAAATATATTCATTAGTTATTCGATATGTTGATAATGATTTAAATGTTCATGAACGTGTTATTTGTTTAAAAGAATTACCATCAAAAACTGGCCAATCTATTTGTGATTTCATTCTTCATATACTTCATAATTATCATATCTCAACTGATTGTTTAATCGGACAGTGTTACGATAATGCACCGAATATGTCCGGTTGTAGACGTGGAGTTCAAAATTGTATGAAAATTGCTCTTAAACGTGATATTATTCATATACCGTGTGGTGGTCATACAGCAAATCTTGCTGTAAAACATGCTTGTGAATGTTCCACAGAATATATTCGATTTTTTGATTTAATTGAAGAGATATCTGTATTTTTTACTAGTAGCATTAATCGGTATCATACTCTTCGAACTCAAATTAATTCATCTACATCTGCTTTAACTGTAAAGAATTTATCCATTACCCGATGGTCAGCTAATTATGAATCAATTAATGCTATTTGTCGTTCGATACCAGAAATTACTAATACATTTAAAATAATTATCAACAATATTGATGATAAAATTATTAATAATACAGATGATAAACTTACACTAGATGATAAAAAAACAAAGCAACAAGTATATATTCTTATGCTTGATTTTTTAACGAAAACTTATTTTTCTTTTTTTTTCAGAGTATTAATTTAGAAAAAAAGTTTCTATCGTTTGAGTTTACTTTGTTGTTGCATTTTTTAAATCAAGTGACACAACAAACTCAAAGTCTTACAAGTCACCTACAAAAAAAAACTCTTGATCTTGTTACAGCTTCTCATCTTTTACTAAATACAAATAAAATTTTACTAGAATGGAGAAATGATGATCTGTTCTTAGAAAAATTGATTAAGGTAAATCAATGTATACGGCTGGAATATTTCGATAAGAAAATAAATATGTTTACATGTAGCTTTAAAAAAATTGAATTTGAATTTATAGAAATAATCACACTCAATCATAGAGATCCAATATTTATCAATTTGATTGTTTTAAATTGAGTACGATGATACTATTGAATTATAAATGAGAATATTGAGCATTATTGAGCATTATTCTCTTTTACTATTATTTTAGGAATGTGATGATCAAGTTTTGAGCAATGGTGTTGATATTGATAGTGAATTTTCTCGGTATCATCATCAAAGATTACGCTCTATAAAAAATGATTCGAATTATAAAACCGGTGTCCGTTTAAACCGGTACAGTAATTAATGCACTTATTATTCTATCTATAGCAAATTTGTTTTAGAGTTGAATATTACAAGAAACTCATGATTGAGATTCTTGATTATATAGTTATCTCATTAACTGATTATCATAAAGTAGTCGAAGAAAAACTTCAACATTTTTCAACAATATTACCTGGTCGTATTAATCATTTAACTCTCGCAAATGCTAATAAAATTACAGAAATTGTACCAAGTATTTCAAGTGCTGAAATTTTATTTTCAGAGCTTCAGCTTCTCAAAAATGACATTGATGGTGTTACAGAACTACCAGAATTTATTAACAAGTTCAAGTTAATTGCAAACGGATATCCAAATGCTAAACGTGTTTATCAATTTATTCTTGCTTTACCAATAACAGTAGCTACAAATGAACGTTCATTCTCAAAATTAAAATTAATAAAAAGTAGATTGAGATCAAATTTGATGCCTGACAAAGCTGAATGGTTAATAATTGCTTCAACTGAACGCGATCTACTCGAAAATATTGATCTATCAAAATTTGCTCAAGAATGGTCCCGTCTAAAAAATCGACGGGTAAAAATTGTATCAAATTTGTAATATATTTTTAAATATTTGTTCTATTTGTCATACTCTGAACTTGTCTTTGATGGTTATTTTTATGAATAAAAATATTCGAACAGATATTTATAAAATAAGCTTGCAATATATTTTATAAAAATAAATTTATACTATTTCAAGAGAGTTTTACTAACCCTTTACGGCCGGCTACCAGAAGACAACAAGCAAAAAGTTATCTTTCTATATATTCTTTGTTATTTAGTTATAGGGATCAATTTTTCACTGTATACTTTTAAAAAAATGCCGTACCCCCTACGGCAAAGTTGTTGCCATGTGGCCGGAAAGGGTTAAGTACGGCCCCCCAATCTTGAAATGGTCGGGACACCCCTGGTTAAATCCAAGTATTGCTCAATTTTTATGGCAGGCTGTTCAAACGACAACTGTTGACGAAGATCGAATATTGAAATATTTATTTCATGGTATAAGATATTTGAATATTGCTGAACAATTAATTCGTACAAAATGCATCTATGATTTTCGACAAGCATCTTATATTTTGTTCGAAATGAAAGATATCTCTGTGAAAAATAATCGAAATATTGATTTTGTTGTTGATTATATTCGAACGTGTCCTACTATTTGTCAAATAAATGAATACAATTCGATTGATGTAAATAGATTTAATAGTGTCTTTCAATCATATGGGAAGATATCCTGATATGATGGAATAGATTCAAACATTCATCGACACTCAGTTCAAAGGTTTAGATATTATCAGAGTGAAAATAAAATCATTAGCATTGAATAATGATGTACCGGAAAATGATCTTGATAAAATGTTATTTTGGGATAACAAGTCAAATTATTTTGAATTTTATCATAAAGTATTGACTAAATCATTATGGCAATTACATAAATTGAAAAATTTTTGTCGAAATCGACACCTTCATTTAGCATCATTTGGAAAAATATCAGGCAATGAAGGGTATTATTTTGTTATATTGAGATTATTTAATGTTGGCAGAGAAAAAGCATTAATTGAAAATGATTATCTATTGAAATGTCTAACAGCTAATTATTTTCCGCCATTAGATATCGAAAGTAATTTTATAGTTTACGATTCAAATATCAACTTAGATAATGAATGGAATTCTGATAGATCTGAACAATCAAAAATAAATTCAACTATAACCAATGCCAAGCAGAGATATCGAATTGCTTTTTTCAAATCGAAACTGCATTCCATCGATCTATTAATTGGCTACTCGACTCTCTGGACTTGTTTTTTTTTTGTAATATTGTGCTATTTAATTCAGAAAAATATAGTTATTTTACTATATATTATTGAGAATACGATTTTACAGTACTAAACGACAAAAAAATTATCTCGAATAGAATGTAGGTGTGATAAGTAGAGAATCGCACCAACATCCTCTCAAGATAGCTTGGAATACAAACAATAAAACTAAAATTAATGTTTCTGATAATGAATATGTCTAGTCATTTTCTTGTTGTTCTTCTATCTCACTATGATGTTCCAGCTCGATTCGACCAGGATCGTGAGATTGTGGTATTTGTACTACTGCTGATAGATGTCCAGTATTGTTTTTGAATGTACTCGTATCTGTTATTGGTTGAATGCGACCAGTGTTATTTAACCATTTGCAACTGAATGTTGAATGTAATAGATTCTTTAGTTCGCTACGAAATGTACGCGATGACATCGTATATAAAAAGAATGATGAAACAGGAAATAAATAGATCATTGCTTCAGCTGTAAAGGCAGCAAATCGTTCAATAGCTATACGTTCAATTGGTTTATTCGAAATATTGAATGTCACGGCAGTATAAATATAGATGATCATCAAAGGTATTACTGATATGATATAAACAATTACTTGTGTGAAAAGCATAACTAAAAGTTGTTGATCTCTTCTTTCTGCTTGTAGATTGACTGTGAGTTGATGACGTTGTCGTTTGCGAGCAAGATTACGACGAATAAGTAAAGCACAACTGAACATGATGATAGTCGGTAGAATACAGGACACCATTGTTGTAAAAATACTGTGGTAAAGCGCCACACCAGTATCGTATAAGATGCCACACGCACCTGCTCTTATATTGTAAAAAATAAGAGTATGTACAGGTAAAATAAGCCAAACAATAACTATAACTCCTATAACACGGCGTGCCACATATACTTTTGCAAAATTTCGTAAACGTGCATTTGTTGACGAAAGTGCATACCGATCAATACAAGCTGCAGTTAATGACCAACGATATGTTAAAGCAACAACTTGACTTAAATAAATACGTAATTTGCAAAATGCAAGTATTGTTGTATTTGGATCCACATGATCTAGTGTATACATACTTGATCCAATTCCCAATCCTAGATTAGGTATCATCGCTATAGATGCTGCTAAAAAATCTATTTCAAAAAGAAAACAAGCAATTTTTCTGCATTGTATTCATTTTATAAAAAATAAGAATGTCCTACATGTGCAACAGGATATTGCTCGAAATTGTCGTTGTGAGAAGAGAAGAATATTGAGACAACATCCGATTATACCTAATATAAGATATAATGAATATACATAACGAATAGTTTGTTGTTGAATAATAATCAATGTACTCATCCATGACGACATTGTATCAATTGAAATTCTAGTAAATACAACAATCATCATAACTGTTCTAGTAACAAAATTTAAATCTTCGTATTGTATTATTTCATACCTTTAAAGAAGTTGTTTTAGTTTTGATCCGTTTGTAAAATGAACTTTAAGATAAAAAAGACGTATCTGTTTACCTTGTTTAATAGAAATGTCGAAGTAATAGAAGAAAACGTACTTAGCAAAAACTTTACTCGTTCTGATTCTCTTCCTGCAATATAATTATAGCATTAAGAATGCAGTTTTTTCATGCTTTGAGAATAAAGATACATATTATTTTTAATTGTAGCGATCTGTTGATAAAATAAACTGGTATTCTAATCGAACGCATGAACGAAATGCCATTCCTGATAAGATCATTTTTAAATAAATTATATATGCGAGATAATTTTTCATACAGAACTATTCGCGTGTATCCAAAAAATTTCCGCTAATATATCTTACATGTTAGTTTTCTCTCTGTTTTTCTAATAACAAACTATTATGACACCTGTCTGTTGTTATTAAAAGTATTATTAAGCATTCAGGAGAAAAGCAAATTGAGAAACACCTTTATATTTATTTTTCATATTCACTAATCGATACATATATTTAGTTAATATTTTTTCGAAAAACGATAAATGATAGAATTATATAATATTATTTATCTTGTCATATTTTTCATATCGGGTTTAATTCTCTTTTGATGATAATCAAACGACAAGTGTATTCAATTGAAATAAATCGATATGTTTTTATGATAGTCAACTACAGTACTATTAAATGAGAAATTTATTTTAAGAATAATACCGAGATTGAGAGTTTGGATACAATTCCATTTTCACGTACAATTCATAAAAAATGAATCCACATAATATAAGCAAGTGTCTCTCATCCTAATACAAATGATGCAAATCAATGAAACTGCATACCATGAAACATTCGAACATATATTTTCTGGTATGATTAAATTATCAATATAAAAAAAATTACTCACGGGTCTCAATAATAGGATCTTAAGGGTGGGTGTGAGTTTAAATGAGGGAAGAGGTGAATAACGACACCCATACCCACATCAACAAAATATTTGACGTTCTTTTTGCAAAAAATTTAATAGTGAAGGAAAAAACAACACTGCAATGTGCAACATCAATGTATCTCAAAATAATCTATTTAAATAGTACTTGTAAAATGATCCTGACTTCGTAAGAAGATCAAAATCAAACAGAATCGACCTTTTTCTTACTATGATTCTATTTCAAACTCTCATTCTGAAGATGTTAGACTACTTATGAAATGATTTTTTTCTTTTTTCTGTTAGTTTTATTAGCAAAATTTAAGAAAGTTTTTAGAAAGAAAAGCAGAAAGACTGTTTATTTATCTCCAATATGTCGGTGCGACGCCACGAGTAATTTTGCAAGCATCATTTAATGCTTGGACGACTTCATCCGGCAATGGTCCTTTTGATAAGTTCTCTAAGTTTGACTTCAATTGTTCAATACTACTCGCTCCAATAATAATTCCGTCACCATCGAACGCATGTAGTTTCGAATGATGTACAAGCCATCGAAATGCTGTTTCAAGCAGTGTGAGATTATATTTTTCAATCACTGGTGTAAGATGGTTAATAGCCTCAAAATACGCCTCATTAAAATATCGATCACGGTACGTTTTTACCATTGTCTTTCCATGAGCCTCAGAAAATCGACCTTCTTTAGGATCTTCCGACGATGATGCATATCGTCCAGAGAGAACACCTCCAGCTAGTGGATTGTAGACAAGAATATTAATTCCATAGTGTCGACAACAAGGCTCAAGTTCTTCTTCTAAAGCACGCGTTAGAACATTGTACATGCCTTGGTAAATTGTTGGACGAATCCATTTATGAGAAATGCAAATTTCCGCAATTTGTGCCACTTCCCAAGCAGCATAATTACTCAGTCCGAAGATCTTGAATTTACCTTCTTCATGTAGTTTATTGATTTCTTCAAGAGTTTCTTCATATGGAACACTTCGATCTGGAGCGTGAAGGTAAAAAATTTCTACCGATTGTTGGCCCAATTCTTTTAGACTTGTTTCCAACGTTTGACGTAATTTTTCTGGCTTATGCATACCAGCTTCTACTGGATATACCTTTGTAGCTATAATAAATCCTTCGTTAAGCACACCTGTCTCTCGTGTAAAAGCTTCTTGTTTGCCATCACTATATAATCGTGCCGTATCAAGCTCAGTATAACCATATGATTGTAAAGTTTTGAACATCTCTCGTGTTTCATCTACAGTAGTAATTCTGGCGAAAGTTGTTCCTTGAGGACCCATTGTTGCACAACCCAGAACAACTCGAGGAGTTTTATTATTTGTCATCTTATAACAATAATGATGAACTCTGGTAACTGGTACTTACTTTGAATATATTCTTGTGTTTTGTCACTCGTTTTTTTTCTATGGTAGTTTATATACATACATATTTGACTGACGACAATTTAGAAGGAGAAGAATGAAAAAAAAATAAATGAAAACGTGTGAATATGTTCTTCACTCATACTCTTCTTTAGAGGATCGTCAAGGTCATTAAAAACCACTTTAGAGTCCGAAATAATTTTTCCAAAAATTTATGATGGTTATAAACCGAGTCGATATTTATAACTCAATGAATATGCATAAAAAAACTTCGAATTTTTAAAAGTCATGTTTGTACTCAGAACTTCGGCAACTTTAGATTTAGCACATCCATAGTTTTAATATAAGGATACTTTTGTCCTTTGATTATGTACGTCACTGATAAAATGAATAAATAATTATTTTTAATTCAATCTTTATAAGAAACTTAACATAACAATTCTTTTTTCATTCGCACTCATCGTCATACTCTTCAATTCCTTGCATGTTGATTGTTGGAACATTTAACATTTTTTTCAATTGAAGTTATTTTGGGACAGTTTGAAATTTTCTATTAGACTCGAATGTTCGCTTCGTTATACGCTCAGTATATGCATTTCAATTTTCTTGATGATATCATTAATATATGATTGCTTTTGTGAAGAACTATATAAAACAGTAACTGGATATTATGTCATAAAACAAAAGAAGAATGAAAATTTTGTGATAAGTTGATTTTATTTTGATTTTCATTCATCTCATTACCAGAAAGTGCTGTTGGTTATGCAATTAAGATTAGTTTCTTATTTTACATTCTGATATTCTTCATTGTTATTTTTACGAAAACTACACCGACAAATCGATCTACACCGCATTCAAGTTTATTCTGAAAATATCAATTTTACCTTTGAAATAATCGACTTTAGGCACAATAAAATATTGCATGTGTATACTGTGAATTCATAAATAATACAAATCATTTCAAATATGATATAAACAAACACTAAAAGAACGAAAAGATGTGTTCAATTTATCTATATATCTTGTCGATTAGAAACACAATGAATATATCAATATTTTGATAAACAAAATAAAAAAGATTATGTTCCTTTCTCTCTCTCTCACTAACTTCATCGTTAGCGTTCAAGAGGACTGAAACAAATAATGTTGAATCAAGAAATGAGAAATATATTGCACATCTAGAATGGAAAAATAGGAAATAGTTTATAATCTTTTCTCATCGATTGATTGATTATGATTGTATATAAGCGTGCCTAAATATTCATTTTCTTTATTATTATGATATTTGTCTGTTATATCAAATATAGTAAATATTTTATTAATTCTTTAGGAGTATTCTATCACATTCGTTAAAAGAATAATTTGATCGAAAAACATTGCGTGTTGACTTTATTCAAGCTTTTTTATTTATCTACTAAAAAAAATAAAATTATACTACAAAAAATGCTTGTCTCAACGTACTCTTTTGTCTAATAGAAGATAATAACCGTCCCATGAACTGACTGACAACCTTGTAATCTTCTTTTGTCTATTGATGTATTCTGAATGAACATAGTATGAACGATAAACGTCTGCAATGATTTGCGGAACGATCAACTAACCAGAAATGCTGCTACTGCTCGAGCAAAGTGTCGACAATCATTGAAACCAACTTCGTAAACTCCAAAAATTTGGATTTCATTCATGACGAAAAACTGTAACTCCAATGCTGTTTTGTAACATTTTTTAACAGATTCACTGATTGGCCTCCATTCAGCTGGTCCAATTTCTACTGTAATCGGTGAAAACTCTCCTGGATAAACATCAGCAATTAGATGAACCGTAAATGTGTGTCCTGATCCAGTCTGAAGAACGACAAAATTATGATGAATAAGAGTCTCATATACGTAAAATCGATGAATGATCATATCATTCTGGAAAAGAACGGAGCGACGATATTGATTGATTGCGCGACCATTAAATTCGCTATTGGAAGCTTTAAGACCAAATAGAGCTAAGATACTGACCAAGGCTCCTATACACTGTACAAGTATCTCGCGTAGTACTTGATAAATAATCATTTATCTGCAAAGCAAAGTAGTACACTTATATGAGCAGTTGTCTTTTACCAGGCTAAATAAATTCTTATTATAGCTGATATATTTCGAACTGATGCAGGAAACTCTAAAATCTACAATAAAACAAAATAGAAAACCATGATATAATTTTCTCTGGAGTATTTAGTGAAAGTCATTTTATTTCAAAAAAAAACTAGTTGATAAGTTAATATCGACTTTGTCGTTGGACTCTATCGTCTCTATCATGGGTAATATTTTACTTCGTTTTGTACCCTTCAGGAACAAGCCAGAACTTGTAATAGCTATGAATATAGTGCCCATATATATCAAATATTTATTTCTAGAATTTCTTCCCTATCAAAAGATGATACGAAAACATCCGTTAGTGTGAAAATAATATTTCGAATAATTGTCTAGATTGTAGCACAGTCATAATCAAAACTAAGGTTAACAACTAATGATGCTAGTTTTTCTTAATAAATGTAAAAAATTGATTTTTCGAAAGAGATGATTGTGAAATGTCAGATTATAGATCATTTTTAATTAAAAAGCAGCCTCCTTCCATTCGAAAAGAACCGATTACCTTGATAAATAAAACAAAACTACAGATCTCTCGAATGAATTATATTGGAAAAAAAATTTACGCAGAAATTCAATGGTGGCACAAAAATCGATTTTGAGAAATACGCTAAAGAAATGATTTTTCTTCGATACTATTGTAAATCAAGCTGGAGAAAGCAAATATTAGATGTTCAATAGTACTGCTAATTACAGAATATCTAACTATTCTTGTCATAGCATAACTACTGATAGATAACATTAATTATTGACTCTTGTTGTTAGGACGTTCTCATGGTTTCATAATATAATTTTAGTAATAATTGCTTCGCAATTTTCTAAAAAAATTCAAGATTCAATCATATTTTTTTCTGCTGAAAATCAATTTTTTTTGGTGAGAGGGGGTAAAATCCTAATAGGCTTGTTTCTATTTTAAGCATAATTCAAACAAGTAACGTACCACGACGAAGTGACTATAATATAATATATATTGGAAACTTTGTTTCTAAATAATAATGATTTCATCCACTGTTATGTATATGTATACTGCTATATTTGGTTATTTTTTTCAAATTATTGTTTTTATTTTTGTATCAAGGTAAGTTTCTATGTCTTGTTATATGTAATTTTCTTTTATCGTGTACTCTATCAGTAACGTATATATACAAGATACATACATTATATATAGAACAATTCGAATGTATTGATTGATTTATAGTGCGTCTAGCATATGAAATAACATCAAGGTATATTCATATTTGATATAGAGTCGAAAAGTGTAAAATATTTTCAATAAATCAAAATCTTTTTTTCTTGTATTTTACGTTTACATATTAATTTAAAGAATTTTTCAAAGTTGCAGTTGGAATTCATATCTATGTAAGTGCATAACACTTTAAACGATTGAAAAGATCTTTTCATTATTTTGTAGAATTTATTCTGAAGTTTCATACAATAAAATATTATTCCATTTATTCTTGACAATGATCGGCATCATCTGACACACATAAATCAAATTTTTTTTCTATAACATTTGTAGAACTACTATATAAAGTATTTTGATATGCCATTTTGATGTCAACATTTAATCGTCTTTACATATCATAAACTATTTTACATTGAAATATATCGATAAAATCTTTAAAAAGATGTAATCGATTGAAAGCATCATACAAAATGTTATAACCTTGTTTATGAGCCTTCAATCAAATGTAATTTAAACGATATTACATAACACTTTTCAACCTTGTCTAATGAGTATCATCAAATAAATAGTACAAGATACAAACGATTGAAAATATGATTTTCTACATGTCGACTCTAATTAAGAATTTAAATAAAATTCGTAAATATGTAAGCAGAAATCAAGCCACCATAAGATCTATTTCGTATAAGATTCAAATGTATTCATCATTAAATGCACTTGGTTTTATTACCAGATCCCATTCAAATGATTTGATAAGAAAAATAATCGTAGTAATTTGAACTATTTTCAGATTGAATGAATGCAGAAGAAAGATAAATACAATATTCACACCCACATCCACCCTCATGATAGGATCTCAAAACTGTCTACATAATTTTTAAATTGTGTCAAAAACTATATGAAGCATGTTAGCTCCTTTTGCGCGTATATCTATTTAAAGAAAATGAAAAGCACATACGCACTACCTATATCTTATTAGCGTGTATCACCACACAAAAGAAAACTATAATAACAATTTTACTACTTCATTTAGATTCATATTAAATTTTAATCTCTTGTTTTTAATACCTATTGAATTAATTGCTTTTCGTAAAAGAATCGGCGATTATGATCAAAAGAACGATTTTTTATAAATCACTAATAGATCGTCGATAATTACTAATTTTTGTAATTGATTTCGAATCACCCATTAATTAGAGATCTGGAAAATAGAGAGTCAGGAACAATTTCTACGGTCTTTTAAACAGAACTATAGAAATTTATCGGAAAAAAAGAAGATTTCATTTTTGAATAATTAAGAAAACGATTGAACTAAGGAAGTCTTCTTTTACTTATATTCATTTGATTCGATTCTAAATACTTCTTCTTTTTTAATGGAAGATAACTTATTTTTTACATAAATTTTCAAATTGAATATCTTATTTAGTATTGTATTTTCTCGTAGTTTCTGTTTTACACCAATGCAAAACTGAAAACTTCTTCAATAATAATAACTAACAATCAAAGATTTTGAATACCTTGCAAGTGTATAGTTATAAACAGAACACTAGAGATCGATGAGATCTTTTAAACTAGGAATTTAATTTCTATGTCAAAAGAGTCTTCGTTTTAAGTTAATATAAATTATTGTAAACATCACATATCAATATGGAATTATTTATCTCGAGATATAATAAAGTATCATAAAATGTTAACATGGCTACATAGATACATATTTGAAAGTTGTCTCACCGATTGAATATAAAATATTTCAAGTTTGATATTATTATAGACAACAAATATTAAGAGAAGTACATTATTCATTTTATTTTTCGTATTGATCGTATTTGTTGAAAAGGTTGATCAATATCAAGGCATAAAAAACGAATAAACCATATATTGAAAAATCATAGCAATAATTATAAACTAATTCATGGCAGAATGATGTTGAATTCATTATATTATTTGACTGATACAGAGATGTTAAGAAAAAAGTAGAAATAATCTAAAAAAAAATTGTGACATCATTAAAACTAAGAATTTCATTTTAGTTATACTTACAAAAGATGTCAAAACAACAGCTCTAATACTTCAAATGCATAGAGTCCATTTTATAATTTCACATTATGACTTTCTTAGATAGAAAACAAATAAAATCAAATAAAAACGTATTATTTTAGAAAAATAAAATACTTGTAAAAATAAAAGGACTACATATCAAGCCAAATAGTTCGAAAATCAAAAGACCTTGCAGTACACGTGGTTGAAATGGGTATTCATCAATTGTCTAGCTCGTTATCATACATATTGATTCATTCACAAATAACAAACGACAACGTGACAAATTCTATGAATCATAGAGAAATATTAGTGATTCATAACTGTTTGCACATGAAAAAATGGATTCAATATTCTGATCGTCGTTCTTATCTACAAAATTATTTGCTTGTTATATTGAAAACTTCTATGAACAATCTTTGACAAATAGAAATGTTTATTCAATTGAAATAATTTATGAAAAAGTTTTAATGATATATGCAGTAATCGGATTAGTAGAATATACAATAATCAGATGAATGTGAGTCTATTCTATACAAAATTATATACCAAATCTTTTGGAAGCAACTGTAATTTAAACAGTAAGAATTTATTGAGATATCAAGAAAATACCAGCATGTTTATATGATAACTATGATCTATCCAATTTAATGTTAGTATTTCTTCATTATTTCATTTCATTTTCGTTGATATAAGGAAAGTAAGATTATAACAACAACAAATCCAAAGATAAATACACCAGAAATAACTAACAAAGATGACCAAATGAGATAATCCAATGGTTGTTGTAATTTTCGTGATTTTAGTACTATATTTTGTTCTGCTGAATTATTTGATGTTGGTAATGGATCAACATGTTTTCTAAAAGAAACTTCAGATGCCAATATAGAATTATTTGCATATGTTTTATAACAATTGTTTTCTATTTGTTCGTCGATTGAAGCCATTTTTTCAAATAATACTAGACAATTATGTGTTTGAAGGAGAGAAAATGAGTCGAACATGTACAATATGGTTATGCTCGGTCATGCATTGAAATTCATACAAGAGATACATATGCATTTGATACGATAGCGAATCATGAATATTTAACAAGCCTACTCGTTTTGTTTGTTAAATTTGTTCACTGTATTATTACATTCAGAAGTGATTACAAGAAAAAATTACCAACGTAAACAATTATTATATTTCAGATAGCAGAATTTTAATTTTGCAATGAAAACAAAGATGTAATATAACATTTGTTTCAGTTAGATGGAGACATTATAAGAATAAAAAAGAAAAGTTAAACAAGAAGAAAGAAAGAAAGAAAAAGAACAGAAAAGATAAGAGAAGAGAACAATACTAGTATATATCCATATTATAACATTTTCACTTGCCTTTTACCTACAACCCTCAATTTCTGTTTCAATCGACGATAAGCTTTTACTTGATATTTTTTTTTTGTATTAATAAGAAAAAGACAAGAAAACCATTTTGAGGATGTGGGTTTAAATGACAAAAGAGGTGAATACCAACACCCATATCCCATCTAGTTCAAGAATATTAATATTAATACTATTCATTTATTTTTGAAAACATATATTAGAAAATAGATAAAGGGTACAAGTGTATGATATATTTCACATTACTTTGATATTGTTTTGAGAATTTCTATTAATAATCAGCAATAACTTCGAGAGCTGCTCGACGTCCTTCTATAATTGCACCTTCCATACAAGCAGAATAATTAAGAGAGGTATAATCACCAGCAAAATGAATGTTCATTTGTCGTTGTTTTTCATAACCTCGTAGTGTAGAAAATTGACCTCGTGTCCTGCTTGGATAAGAACCAAGAAAATGTGGATCAATCCATGGTGCTGAAATAGTACCTTCTCCAGTATAATAGCTTGACGCATTGGGCCATATTTCATTCAAATCATTGAGAAATTGTCGAATATACCAATTTGTACTACTACTAATTTCATAATTTGATATGGAATCAAATCCTGATCGAGGAGTAAATGATGTTCCATCACTTCCACCTAGAAAACAAAATGATTCTAACATCTAAGAGTCTACATTTGTCGACGTACCTGTATATAGAACAAGAATACCAGTTTGTCCTGATTGACCTGTTGATGCTTCCCACGAATTAAGAAATGGTAAATCTGTATAAATATAACCATTTGATGATTTTTCTAACCAGAAACGTTTTGAGAATTGTAAATTTAATTTTGTATTTGTAGCATATCGAAATTCGTTAATAATTCGTGTTTTTAATGTATCAAACTGAGCTTGACTATAATCAACATATCTTAAAGTTGATAAAGGTAAAGTCAAAATTACATGATCGAAAAGAATTGTTTCACCATTAGCAAAACTTAAAGATATTTTATGATCAGTAGTTACCGTTATTTTAGTTAAATTATAATTCATTTGAATTATAATATTATTATTTTGTAAATATTTAGCAATACGTGTTGGTAATAAATAATTTCCACCATTAATTCGATAACGTTGATCAGATGAACCATATATTAATAGTGGTCCATTGGGTGGTTGACTATAAGGATCTAGATTAAATAACAAAGTCAAAGAACTTAACTCTTGAGTATCTATTCCAAATTGTTGTTTGTATGCAGAATCTAGATATTGACCTAATTGAGATCGATGTCCGTTTGGTACATATTTTTCTATCCAATCATACAACGATAATCTATCAAAATAGGTTCCATTGGCATTACTCTGATTAAAACTAATGTCACCAATTAGATCAATTTGTTGTTTCATAATTTCACCAACTGGTTGATAATCAATCCATGCTTGCGATGAACTATAAAAACGTGATAAAAAATAAAGTGTAGTTTGATAAATATCAGGATTATTCGCTTGAACAGTATCAATCAAAGTTAAATTGAAACGTTGTGTAAGATTTATCATCTGATAATAATTACTATCCAGAAATTCTCCACACCATTCAGATGTTTGATTACTGGAAGGCCATATATGTGTGTGAATACGACCACCAATATAATTATTGGCTTCATATATAATGATATTTTCTGGTGAAAATAAATTCGAATCTAATAAGGATAGACCAGCATTAAGACCACTAATACCAGCTCCAATTATAGCTATACGAACTGAACTTCGATTAGAGGTTGCTGTAGTATGATTGAATCGGGGAGCTTTAGAACGATTTGGAATATAGATTGGTATTAGAGAAATAACGCTTACTGCTGCAACACAAAGCAGAAAAGTAGCACTTAGAATAGCAAGTATAGTTTTCGCTGACATCCTAAAAAGAGAAAGATCTATAAAACTACATATTTCACTATTTAATAGACTGATCTTGTTATGAATGCATAGAACTGTGTCGCCGAGTATTTTTAAATATGAAGAAGAGACCTCTTCAACGATTTATTTTGTAGGTATTTATCTTACTTCAGGAAAATTCAATAGATATTATGAATTCACATTCATTGTAAAGATCATTCTATGGTTGATTATAAAAAACGAAAGAGACAATAAACATAATCAATATCATCGAGAACTTTCTCTTGAAGAAAAAATGAATTTAATAAAAGGAGAAGTACAAGGGTGTTTCTCATCGGCAATTGAGTAAGAAATATCAAACATTCATCTGTTGAAGATGATAAATATCTAATGAAATCATTTTTTATACTATAAATAGATGAAGTAAATTTTATATTGACAAACTGTAATAGTTAATCGGAAGTGAACGAAGAGACATTATTAAATTCAAAAGATCTTTGTATTTCTGCAGATTCTCTCCTACGTGATCAGCCTGTTAATCTGAACGAATTTTTAAAATACCAACAGTGTTCAGATTAGAGAAGTTATTCTGTATCTTACTTTGTCACTATTCAATTTTATACAGTTCAAAAAATTAATTGTAATATAAAAGATTAGTGTTAAAAATGAGCATAGAGTAGCCAATTTTCAATCAAAATATCTCTACTAGGAATTAGTCGACTGAAAATATGTATTTTAAAATTATCAAAAAAGCTACTATATTGCTATTTACTCGCACATACCTATTCATTTAGTCTGAAGACGTTAAAAATACATAATTTACTGTATCATATAAATGAAGCAAAGAGTATTGATAGCGATCATACCTTGATGCCGCATACATAGACATATATATGTATATATACATACATATCGTGATATATCTATCTTTTGTCTTCGTGTTATAAAGCATGTGAAGAAAGGAAAAAGAAAAAAAATCTCTTCATTCGATCATCATCAGCTTGTTATTAAACACAGGTATCGATAATATAATATAAACATTTGAGCATAACAACATGTGACAAAATATACATAACATATTATAAAAGAAGAAAAGGAAACATATTTATTGAGAAAAATTTCTTTCTATGCGAATAAAATGTGTCCTCCTATTCTTCAAGCAATAATAGACGCAAAAAAAGATGAATTATAGTAACATCACAAACATGGAAAATTCCATGAGTAATTAATTAGACTTATAATGATCGTCATGCATTATCCTTGAGATGAACATTTGTCATTGAGCAACAGGTGAAATCATACTTTCATCCTTTAGACTACCAAAATCTTTGAAATGATCAAGAATATGAAATATCAAACGGTGATATATATTGATCGTCATATTGAAACTGATTCCTTGTTCCGGAAAACGATAATATAGTAACACATTTAACATTAGAATGAGAAATATTACTTGTTAGAAAGAAGATGTTCATTTATAGAAGAACACAATCTTTTTACTTAGAAGTTAGTTCAAAAGTATAAACTTCTATATTTCTGAGAATGCGAATGTCTTGTTAGTTTTACGCCTATCCCTAGTGCATTAACAGACATGTTAGAAATGTAAAGAATTGTATTTTATTTTGTTAAATCTATGAATAGAACGTTGTACTGCATGATTATCAAACAATTTTATATTCATACAAAATCAAAATCTGTTCTTAACATAAGAGATGTCATATCTTCTCAATTCTCATTCAACATTTGTTAAAAACAGATGAATATATGATAAAATTTAATTAAAATAATAATTATTCATTTTCTAATGAAAAAAACTACAACAGACATGTCTTTATCAGAATAATATATCCTAGTTGTGTATATCTTCAACTCCTGGAATGAGAAGTCTGGACAAGACAAATTAAAAATTGACTTGTATATATACTGACTGTTATTCTATTATATATTATTTTACAATGTGTAATTCTACTGTTGTACTTTTAAATTCTATTTCTCAACAAGTGATTATTTATATGGGATTTTTTCTTTTTATCATTGGTCTTATTGGTAATCTCTTAACTTTACTTGTCTTTCTCAGCCTTGAAACATTTCGACAAAGTTCATGTGCATTTTATTTAATAATCATGTCAATTGTTAATACATTTCATTTATTTACGGGTTTATTAACTTTTATTATGATTAATGGATTTGCTATTAATTGGACAAATACATCATTATTTTATTGTAAATTTCGCCCATTTTGTGTTCAAGTGTGTATATCCATATCTTTTTCATGTATGTGCTTAGCAACTATCGATCAATTCTTAGCAACTCTTTCTAACACTCGATGGCATCAATTCAATAATATTAAATTAGCTCGATCTATTATAACAGGAATAACTATAATTTGGATTTTATGTGAAATACCTTTTATGATATATTATGGTAATACTTTACCACTCAGTACCGGAAAATTCAATTGTATTATGACGAATGACGCTTTTAGAAAATATTATAATTATTTTCATGGACTTATTCTATCAAATATTCTACCTTTATTAATAGTGATTTTATTTGGAATATTAGCATATCGAAATGTTCAAAAAATAGCGTATCGAACAGTTCCATTAGTTCGACGAGAATTAGACAAACAATTAACTGTAATGGTTCTTGTTCAAGTCTTTTATGATACTATTGCACTTACACCATTAGCAATTCTACTTATTTATAATGATATTCCAGATAAATCACTTGATGCATGTGGAATAGCTATTTTAAATATTTTCACAACTCTATTTACTCTTCTATATTATTTTCATTTTGTGGTAAATATCAATCAGTATAAAAATAATAATCACTTTTTCTTTTCTAGGGTTCATTCTTCATATATATATGTGTATCAAAAAGATTTCGTCAACAATTGATTCATGTTTTATTTACAAATTTCAATCGATATCATCCTCGACCACTAAATAACAATCAAATACAACCACAAACTTCATAATTTCACATATATTTTTGCTTTTTCATATTAGTTTATTATTAATCCTTAACAGCTGTATCCTTCATAGTTTACGATAGATGACTATCATAGCATCTGTCATTTCTGTTGAGTCAATTAATATTAATAAAACTTTGTCACTCATATTATATAAATTTTTAATCTGTAAACTTCAACACTCGTTTCAGTCTGTATTACATAAAAGCTCCAATAGATACATAATATTATTTTAATGGAACAAACAATATTTCTATAAGTGATGCATATGTGTCATCGAAATACAAAGCATTTCTTGAAATTGTGAGTGTTGTGATCAATGATCGTGCATTTTCACGTTTTTTGTACAGACATAGTTTTTGCTTGGCGAGAATGGTTTATTTGTTTTGATAGCTGAAAGAAAAAAAGAAAGAAAGAAGAACATAAACGATTAACGTTTTTTCTACACTATGTATTTGTTTCTTCTTTCATTTTAAGTAATAACAGCCGTCAACTTCTACTTTAATACACACATACACCGAAAAAAATCTTACAAAACACAATATCTTTCTTTAAAAATTCTCTGTGTTAATCAATAATGGGGTGTAATACATCTACCACTGCAGTAGCTCCTACCACAACTGTTCAACCCACTAAAACTGCTCACTCTACCATGACTGTTCATCCTACCAAAACTATTCAGCCTACCATAACTCATGAATCCAATAAAAAAGATGATGCACATTTAATGTATAGCCAATTATTCAAAGAATTTCTATCACAAATGTCTGAAAATGATCGATCAACAGTCATTTCTTTTTGTCCTGATCTTTATACCAATGATAATTTATCTGATTTAATTTCTACCAATCCAGAATTATTAAATCGTACTAATATTATGAGAAAAAAACTTATAGATGAAAATCCGACCGTTTCTATGGGTCGTCTGATGTTAGAAATGGGTTCATATGATCGTGCCGAATATTTATATTTTAAAGCTATACATCAAGAAAAAAATAATTGGAAACGTTTAACAGTTGTATATAATAATTTAGCTAACGTCTATTATAAAGAAGGAAAGTATGACAAAGCATTAACTTACTATCACAAAAGTCTTAGTATTCAACAGAAGCATTTACCTGAAAATGATTCAAGTTTGAGTATTGATTACAATAATATTGCTATAGTTTATGAAACACAGAAAAATTATGATTTATCATTACAATTTTTTCAAAGTGCATTAATGCTTGAAATGAAAGCAAGTAAACCTGATGAAAAATTAATTGCATTTCTCAATAATCATATTGGTTTAATTCATAATGAACAACAAAATTTTGCTCAAGGTCTTATTTATCATGAAAGAAATTTACGAATTAATGAAAAACTTTTTCCAGCTACTCATCCATCATTGGCATTATCGCATCATAATATAGCTAT
>CAJNOI010000095.1:194155-208180 GCA_905250115.1 Adineta steineri
GTTATTTTAAGATATTTCTTCATCTTATAATTTGCTTCGTTGTTTCGGCATCGTCAACGATAAAAAGAAGTTCCCTTTTATCATCCTTTTAATGGTCTTCTTGAAATCTTGTATACGTCTATTTGAATAGGTACGAGTGGTTCTGCTAATAATCAGCTTTCATCACCACAAGGTATAGCACTTGATTCAAGCACAAATACACTTTACATATCGGATACTGGCAATAATCGTGTGATGCGGTACTTATCGGGTGCTTCATCAGGTGATATAGTAGTTGGTGGTAATGGAGAATTAAACGGTCCTAGAGGATTGTATTATGATGTATTATCGAATAGTATTCTCATTGCTAATGCAAACGCACACAATATTCTTCGTTGGGTGTACGGCGCCAATAGTTCGACACTTGTAGCTGGTGATAGCAATGGTTTGAGCGGTAATACATCGTTGTTGCTCGATAGTCCTAAAGATGTGAAACTTGATTCAATGGGTAATGTGTATGTGGCAGATGAAGACAATAAACGTATACAATTTTTCTTATCCGGTCAGGTGAATGGTACAACAATAGCTGGTGTGAACCAGAGATGTCCATCGCGGCTGGTGATCTGCCGCTGCCGCACCGCCGTCTGTTAAAAAACATGATGCCGCGCCGCTACCGCGCCGCATTGCTCGGAGAAGTAAGAGCTACCGCGCCGCTGCCGCACCGCGGTCGTTTAAAAAACCTGGTGCCGCGCCGCTGCCGCGCCGCGCTACTCTAAAACATGAACGCTGCCGCGCCGCTGCCGCGATTATATAAACTATAATCTAAAATTAGTGTTCCACTCTAAAGTACGAAAATATATGTTAAAAAGTTCATGATTTGGGTTGTCAAATACAACGAAGAATAATAGATTCTAGCAGATCCCCTAAATTCTCTAGATTCTTCCAAAGATTAACACAGTGCATAATAGAATTGTTAGAATCTGCAAAAATCAATCGGAGTTAATTTTAAGTTGAGCAATTTATCAAGATCTACTATAATCCGCAAAGAGACAGTTAGTTTATATTTATTTGCCATCAATTTAACAACATAAACTCTTTTAGATCTTAGAGTCCATTAGAAACTGCTTTTTCTACGTGGTCAAATATCTATATAAGATAGCATGAATTACAGTGATAAATATATTAAAATTTCGGCAGAACCAGAAGTGTATAACACGTAATCAAGATAAAGCTTGTGAAAGGAATATAATATGTCAATTAAATAGGTCCTTTCCATTTACATACCGACATTTCTATTTAGAAAAGGATAGAAATGACGAAAATTCGGCGTTAATAAAACACTACATATATGCATATATTGTCATGTTTAGTTTTAAGGTATTACAATCTAGTATATATATGTTAATAAGCTTCAGGTTAATTACTGCCTTTCGTGCCTATCAATATAGGCTGGTCATTTACATATAAGAAAGAAAAAAGATTGGTTCAAGTTAATTTAAATGTTTATTACATTTCATTTTTTTTCTTCCAAATAAATTATTAACAAAATATATTTTAAAAAAAAGTAAATCTTCAATCAACCTGTTTGATATTCGAAAGTATTTGTCGCGCACTTCTAATAACTAACATATTATCTACTTGGTCTGGTGAAAGTCGCTGTCTCCTACTATTCAAAATAATACCACTATAACTAAATAACCGTTCTGTTCCTGACGATGTAGCAGGAATTGATAGTATTTTTCTAGCAAAATTTTTTAAACGTGGAAATCTTGAAGCAAATTCACTGGACCAAAAATCAATAGGATTTTCTTTAACTATCGTTGATGGTATATCTGTTTCAAGATATAGATCAAGTTCATCTGGTTTAAGTGTTCGATAATTCGTTCTATATGAAAATTCAGTTGAAAGAGAAGAATTTGAATGTGAACGTCGAATGGAAGATTTATGAACAAGTAAATTATCGTCATCAACAATATCTATATTTGAATCAAGTATTTGTGTTTGTGTTTGTTCAGCTATAAAAATAGAAGAAAATAGTAGTTTCGTATTGAGTTACCTAGTAATATATATGTTACCTTCATGAGCATCTTCATCTTCATCCTCTTCTAAGAATTTGTGCAATAATTTTCTCCTTTTGTTTGTTGATAAAGTATCAGTTGTTGTTGGTGTATTAATAATACCAACTTCTTCATCTTGTAAGTATTGTCGAATATTATTGTAGCAACCAGTTTTTGTGTGATATGGAATCCCATCTAATTAAGTACATGGTATATAATTATGCTAATATAACAAAATATGTATTTCTCATACCCATCTCTCTCATTGCTGGATGCAAGCACATTGCAATATAATGCCTATCATCAAATACGAATAACTCCAATAACTTCTCATAAATTCGTTCACGAAAAAATTGAACACCTAGAATAATAAAAAAAATATTCAGCTATAACAAATAATAAAATTAATTGCCCTACGATCATAACTCAATAGGTTGCATCTTATATAGAAAATCTGAAGAACATTATATTAGTTTTTGATTCAAGCAAAAAAATGAAGAGAGAAAAATTTGGCAGAAGAATTTCCGACTTCAGCTAGAGTAAGTTTTACAATATCATGAATATTTATACACAGCTGACACACAGTTTATAATCATACACAAAAAATACATACCACTAGACTCAGTTAATAAATGATCCGAAACAAATGAATTTTGAAATAAAGATGGTTTTTTCTTTTTTGCTGATGCAACTAATTTTGAATAACTTCCATAATCGTTTAATAATTTTTGATAAAATGGAACTACTAAATGCAGAGATGGTGCCATATCAATTTGAATACTTTGAAGTGCAACATGAAGTGGAGTTAGTAAAAGTAATAAGTCTATTAAATTATTTTTAGACAATTCATTCAAATATTTCGTTGCACGTCGATGTTCTAATGCTAATAATGTTGCATCATAATTAAGATAAACTGACTCAACACATGTGAATAGAGATAGCCAACGAGTAACTACCGATTGCTTGAGTGTTGTTGTTCCTTCACCACCCAGTTTAACTATCAATTCATTTAAATTCGACTAAAAATGTAAAATAAAAAAATATAAGAAGCTATTACCTAGCTGATAAAAATATGAACGTACCATCTTAACATATTTCACGAGATTTTTTGTATATTTAATGGTCAATAAAATTCTTTTAACAGCTAATGACATAGATTCATCACCAAGATATTCTTCTTGATCGATGTTATCTGGAATATCTTCTATATCTTCATCATTAAAGTAATCATCAATCTTCTTGTTCATGAAGGTGATGGTTAACACGTTGTGCATTCGATGAGCGAAACACAAAATTGGCTCAACCATATTTAAGTTAAAACATCTAATAAAATTTGATCCCCGATCGCTCACCCAATAAACAGAATCAAAGCGGTCAATTTTATATTTGTCAAATTCTTCTTTCAAAACCTATCATATAAAATTTTTTAATTATTTAGTTTTTATCATATTAATTATTCTTACCTTTGATATGTTTTCACCTGTTTTTCTTAATTCTACCGGAAAACTACGACAGCATAAAGTAAATTTTTTGAACTTCATATTTATATCAATAAACGTTGCTGTAACTCCTAAATACGACAATTGACGAAATTTATCACTCCACATATCTGGCGAAAGAGTTACACAATGATTATCAAGTGGTTCTCGAATAATATCACTTAATTGTTGCCGATAATATTGTGCTTGGTCTACAATACAACGCGATACAGTTTGTCGAGACTGGAATAAACTTTGAACATCCATGTTGCGATTATAATTCTTGGTTCCTAAAATTAAAAAAAAAACAGTGTGTTATTAACTATTGTACATGCGAAATAAATTCGTAAAAAAATATTACCTAAGTCATAGAAATATGAACATATTTCATAAAAACCTTGATCTTCAATCATTGAGATTGGACGGAAACTATCCGACACCCAATTACAAAATAATTTTGTTGCATTTTGTTTTTCAAAATGACGAAATATTTTTTTTTCCTTGATAAAATGTTTATCTAGTGTAAATTGATTATCAATAGTTGCTGATTTGGGTGATGATGAAATCGAACTATTACATTGATGCCGTGAAATAGATTCTGTCGACGATGATCCATAACGATAAGTAGTAAAACATTTCTGGCAAGATACAAAATTAGAAACAAAATATGTTTCACCAGAAACTTCTTCCTTCGCAAAACCAAAAGTTGACCACCAAGAAGCTAAATGTGATTTAGTTACACCACTTGCATTAACAGTATATCTGCCAACTCGCATACACAACAATCTTTTTATTTCATCAGCTTTTTCTTTAATTTCATACCGCGACTTTTTTTCAATATCATCAATAGCCGCTAATCTGAATTTTGATTTTAATTGTTCTTTTTGTAATCTACTTGTTGGTGACGTTATATCAAGAGCAATTTCATCATCATTTGAGGATAAAGAAAGATTAGGGCTTGTCATTCGATACGATTTGTAAATATTTTCTTTACAATATAAATATTAATATTTTTAATATAAAGTGAAAAATGATAATAAGAACCAAATTTTTCTAAATAAAAAAGAATAAACAAATATTATTAATTGTGAAAAGATTGGTATTTTTGTTTATGGTTGTTAAGAACACTATTAGATATGTTGTCTACAGAATGTTTATTTTTGTATATCAATTATCATAACATTGTATTAAGTCAACGATGAAATATACAATTTATTTTTCTACAAATTGACTATAGTCACTGATAGAGGTCCCTCATTGTTATATTTATTATCTTCTTTCTTTTAATACTTATTGGATAATAAAAGGAAAACAAACTAGTAAAAGAAAAAAAAGATATAAAGTTGTAAGAGGGAGAGGAATAGGTCAGCAAGGACGAAATTTTCTCGTGGATAGAAGATTGTCATTGACGTACATATGTACATATAAGTAAGAAAAGAATGATTATTCTTCTCTATTAGAATACTTTCTAACAGTCATACTCTCTATTTGTATTATTTTTCGTTTGCCATATAATTACCGCTGTCACTCCTATACTCTGTATAGTTTGTCTTTTATTTTTACATAAAGGAAATGTGAAATAAGCTAGAGTTGATAGATTTTATTAAATAACGGCCTTCCATTTCTGTTACTGCCATTAATAATTTATTTATTTGCTCAGTGATATCTCTGGTATTTCAAATCTTTTTCATAATAGCAAATTATTCAAAAATTACATATATATATATATATATATATATATCTAATAATGAGAATATGAAAAGTTCTTATTATAATACTTGCAAAAGTTTGCAATATAATAAATAAGTGAAAAGAGTTCGAATATTAAATTTTTTTCCCTAGACTGAAAAGGATAGGGTCTAGAAACGGGAATTATCTTTTTACATGTATTATTTTTGTCGGTAACATGGCACAAGTGACCATTTTTTTGGCACATTTGACCATTTTTCTTTTTGGCACAAATGATCATTTTTTTGGCACATTTGACCATTTTTGTGGCACAAGTGACCATTTTTTGGCACATTTGGCCATTTTACTTTTTGGCACAAATGACCATTTTTATGGCACATCTGACTATTTTTTAGGCACAAGTGACCATTTTACTTTTTGACACAAGTGACCATTTTTTTGGCGCAAATAACCATATAACTATGGTATATTTTTGATAATATAATTTTATTTGCTATTATCGTTTTATTTTAATAGCATAATATTTAATATATAATATTTTATTCAATCGTATGAAAAGAGCGCTTACTTAAATATTTAAAATATTTCTTAATTATATATAGATCATTATTTTATTGAATAAAGTGAAATAATGAGGCAACGTTAGTTTTCTTTTAATGTGGAGGAAAATCAAATAATATTAATAATAAAAAACGGAACATTCGTATACATAGAGTATTATAAAGCTTTGGAAAAAATGTTTGCCTATTTTTATATAGCATATCATTTATCATCATCGACAAATATTTTTAATACATGTTTGAAAAAAACGATGATGTGTCGAAACGTCCTGTACGATGACTCAATAAAATAAGACCCAGAATTAGAAGCTTAAAACCATACGCATTGTAATTTCATCATATTAAAAGTCTAGTTGATGCATTATTGCAAAATATTTCAATGAATTTGTCGGTTTAATAGTCTTGCTATAGTGCATATAGATAAAAGAGTTCAAAATCAATTTTGATATATAATGATAGAAAGATCTCCACTGCAGTTTTTTTTGAAATCCTACTTTTTATAAAATTGACTTTAATAAAGCTAAAGCATTTTTAAACTTTATTATTCATTCGTCAAATATCAAACTTTTAGAGAATACTTGATTTCATATAAGATAGAACTTCAGTTTGATTCTCTGCTGAAAGTCAAAACTAACATTGATTAACTCTCATTCGTATATAAATAGAGTTATATCAGCATACAGACCGCGACAGTCTGGGGTCAAGTGAATCGAATTTCGATGAACGCTACTTGTTAATAAACGGATGAACTATTCATAGATTAAGGGTGAACAGAGAGCACGACTAGAAATCAGTATGTGGGTACAGCCATAACTATAGCCTGTTGATATGAATTTTGCGTGAATATTTTTCAATCTTCTTTGAAACACATATTAAGTACATCATTTTTTAGTGTATCAAATAAGTAAATTTTCTTCATGCACAAAACTACAATATAATAAAATCAAGCTTATTATATTCTTGAAAGTTATTAAGTAGTAAAGATGGATATCAATTATAACAGAACAGCATATATAAATATGTATGTTCTCAAATAGCATTATCATTGAATTTTATGTCAATAAAATAGTCTCGATGGTGTGTTGATCGAGAAAATATTCTAATTAATCTGAATGAAGACAGAATTATAATTTTATGTATTAAGATATACTCGGAAACAATTGGAGAAATATTTCGAAAAATATCAGCCGCTGCCGCGCCGCGCCGCGATAGCCAAAAAAGATAAATTGCCGCTGCCGCGCCGCTACCGCCGCTTTACTTTTGAAAACCCACCGCGCCGCTACCGCGCCGCGATGATTCTCTAAAAAATCTGCCGCGCCGCTGCCGCTGCCGCCGTGGCGGTCGCGTCGCGGCAGCGGCAGCGGCAGCGGCAGCGCCGCCATGGACATCTCTGGTGTGAACGGCATTGCGGGTAGTACGTCGATGTTATTTAATACACCTTGTGCACTGGCTACCGATAATGAACTAAATTTATATGTAGCGGATATTTATAATAGTCGCATACAAAAGTTTGTTCATAATTAATCGAATGTCTCATGTCTTTTTAAAAAAAATTAATGTTGTAGTGAGAAAGTTGCTTTCAAAGTTCATAATAAAAACATATTTGATCCTAATTGAATCATTTCGCATCCTCAATTTATAAAACAACCATGAAGTCTTTGACATTAATATATTTATTTGATGTTTTTGTTTAAACTTCTTATTATCGCACTGACATGTCTCGATACTTTATAATGAATTTAAACTATCATTATTTCTCTAGTATCCACAACTGAGAACTTATATATATATGGTTCATATATAGAGCAAAAAATACTATGTCAAGTATTCTATCCATTGATGGCTGATTAATGAGCAATTCAATTGAGTTTTAAATGAATTTAATGACTATTCAAAATGCCCTGATATAATCTCATTTTTAACCCAGATTTCTAATTTTATCATTCATGCATACACGCTATTTCATTATCTTAGCTCATCAGTCACGCACATAGACTATTTCATTATCTTAGCTTTTTAGTCATGCATAAACTATTTTATAATCTGCACGAAATCATTAACGATATAAATAAGTTATCTTTTGCGTTTATTTTCATAAACGAGAATGTCGACGGTTGCCGCTGCTTTGAATCTTTTTGTGAATTGGATAGATTATTCGTATGAAATTTTTGGTGTGATGACTATGATTTTGGGTACAATTGGCAATATGTGCATCTGTTTTGCTTTTCTATGTATTCCGGCTTTGAAGAAACATCCAAACTCCTTGTTTATAATTGCCTCTGCAGTTGGTAGTCTCGTTTATATCAACGTTGGACTATTTCCAGCTGTTTTTCAAGTATTGAGTGGCTCTAATCCAGTAAACAGATCATTATTTTTATGCAAAACAAATTTATGGTTAACTTATTCCAGTGGTTCTTTTAGTTTCATGTGCAATTGTTTTGCAGCTCTAGGTCAATATCTGATTACATTACCACAAGTTAGATGGCATCGATTAATTACGCATATCCGAGCTCTGTTAATGATCCTGTTTACAGCACTTGCCTGGCTTTCGATCTTTTCACCATTACTTATTAATTATACACTCGTTCCTGCATCGAGTACGACGTATAGTTGTACTGCTATTACTATAATCGTTGCTTATGGTAACTATTGGGTTCTAGTAGGATATTATTTTATGCCAATGCTTCTAGTTGTCATTTTCTTTTCTCTCACTTGGTACAATCTAATGCGACTTCGAAGACGTGTTCGCAAGTTAGACGCCGCAGTAACTCGTATGATGCTCATTCAAATGAGTATTTTACTCACCAATGGTATTCCATCGTCCAGCTTTTTTGTCTATTTTTTGGCTACTCTCTACTCTCCGAAAACAACTCTACAATGGATATATGAAGAACTTATTTTATATACTATCATTTTAACTACACTCATGACCAGCGGTACTTCTTTCTGGGTGTATCTCATTGCATCTAAAGCCTTCAGAAGACATATTAAAGAATTTCTTTGCCAATGTCAAAGATTCGTAAATCGAGTAAAGCCTATTTTCATTGTAGACAGAAGAAATAATGCAGTTAGATGAAATCTTCTGTACGAATTGTCATTTTACATAAATGTATGTCTTTGTCTAGAGTTTAAATAGTCTTGTAATAAATCACGTTCAATATCTTGTTTGTTTCATTTTTCGACGAGATGCGTTTATTGTGCATATAAAAAGCTTTAAAAAATAAAAAAAAGAAATATCTTGATCCATTTTACTCAATTATAAATGCAAACTATTTTGGAATGGGGAACATCAATGTACATTTTATGATCTCTTTAATTAGGTTAGTGATAGAAAGATATTTATTTAAGCATATAGAACGGCAAAAGAAAATATTTTGATGTTCATTGGTTAAATATAAGACGTTTTTAACTGTTAATCATTATTGAAAGCAACGACTGGCGTGACTTCAGTGTTTTGTGGACTATTCAAATGTAAAATGTGTTTGTACACAAGTCGGAAGATAAGTTCACCCAATTCGATCATACTCAGTACGCTCAGACCAATCCATCTAGGTATGTATAAAGAAAATATATTTACAAAACACGAGGATGAATTTACTTACAAGCCTGACTGTCCACCAATAGAGGCAAATACATCAATGAGTGACAATGTCGCTACTTGTTTGTACTCGATAACATATTTACTACCGCATTGAATTTCAACTCTTAAGTAATTCCGATCCATATAATAACTGAAATTTTGGGCAAAATCGTCAGGTAATAAGATGGTCGTGTTACTTCCATTTAATAGTGCTGCAGCCCACGTTGCCTTTTCCGTATCGGATGGAGCTGCTTGTGCACTTAAATCACTTGTGAAATCGGTATATTGACATTGCGAAGTACAATGAGAACACCAGGCGGTTTGTAATTGATCACTGGCTGCCAGTTGTTGTTTAGCAGTGAATGCACATGAAAACTCATTAGTAAGTGGATTACAGATACGGGCAGACACGAGACTACCATTGAGTGCGAGAACATTTCGTGTGAAGAATGGTATTGGAAGAATGCATGAACATTGTGAAAAGATATAGGCTAGTTCACACAACTCGTTACAGACCGACTCCGAATAGAGAATGGAATCCGACACGTTTCTATTGGTAAATGTTGTCCTGTAGAGAGCACGCAAATCGCTGCTCACGTTGGATGTGCATTGACTATATGGTGCTGGAAGAAATGTTTCTGAACTTTTACGATAAGTTATCAAATGAGATAAACCAGGCGCAAGAGCAAGACCATTCTCGATAGACAATGGAAATTCGTCGTTGTCATGTAAAACTATATTGAGACCGATCATAAAATATGGAACAGGAAAATTAGATTCACGTGGTACATAAAATGTCATTTGAAGAGCTTCTCTCAAAAGAAGAGTATCACCGTAATCGGCTATTGTAAAAAACGGTGTTGATGTTTTCCAATTGAATGTAAAACAATTACCAAGAGCCGAAGTAAGTGAACGTGTAAATAAATTGGAACAATCGATACCATTATACACACAACTAAGTAAAATATCACTTAGTTGAAATCCAATTGATGCGAGTTCCTCCGTTTGATTACGATTGAATAAATCGATCACGAGTGGTATAGCAAGTGAATCGAGTAAGTTCTGATTGTATGTTTTATTAGGTGAATATAATCGACTGACAAATGCAACAAGTGACGCATTCATCTTATCGAGTCGATACGGATTTGCATTGCAAACTGTAACAGCAGGAAAGGGCATTTTACGTTCAAGATTAATTTCAGTGGTTGTCTGTGTAGGATAAGTAAAGTATTCAATAACCGATGAAATGACAAAAAAGAACATGAAACCAAAAGCAACTGTAAATATGGTAATCCAAAATAAACGATTGCAAGAAGAATAGGCACGACCAACACTTCGTAATCCATGTGTTGAAGTTGAAAGAAGATAATCGACAATAATCGATCGACGACGTTGTTTAGAAATCGGTTTTGGTTGCGTTTCACCAACGATGCTTTCCATTATTGAGAAATACACATTCAAATGAAAACATTGTGTTTCTTATAAGCGTAGTCATATTTTAATTATTTTTCTACTGTCTCGTTCGAAGCGATGAAATTAATGTAGAAAGTATTGTTGTCTAAGAAAACATATATACGTCGCTTTGTTTCCGATATGTTTACATACAAGAAGCTGAGCATCTCGTTTGTCAATACGTATATTTTCAACAAACAAAAACATTTGAGAAAAAAAGAGTTCGGAGACAAATATTAGACTTTCATTACTATAGTTTGTTTTCATTCCTATCATTGATTAAAAACAAAAACTTATGTTCGTATATAATAAGTTTTTAGCACTTTTTTAAGAAGTAGGATAATGTCCATTCACTTAGGACAACTGAAATATATTCTAATTATTTCATATAATCAAAGAATAAGAAATAATGACTGCTGCTACTAACTTAATGCTTCTTTGCGGATAGAAACGTTATTCAGAAGATTTTTTAACGAACATGATGATTCATCGTTCACCCTTTGCTGTTCCTACTACTCTTCTTGAATCTGTTGTAAGTTACTTGATCTTAATGATGAAACATCATCTGTGGATCTATCCACAATTTGTTTAAGTGAACATAAAAACGATGGAACTGTCAAACGCTTACGATATGAACATTTAATTATTCTATGCTAAATGTATTGATCTATGGTTAAATGTGTTCGATAGAGAAATTCTTTTTTCTAGCTGAAATCCATTGTTTTTATCGTCATTAGACTTCAAGTCAATGTCTAATCTGTCGTGATACACAAGCCGATTAATATAGCAAACTTTCATCTATCTATCAGAAATTATTTTATTATGAATTATTTTTAGCTTTTCTTTTCTTTGTTCGCTAGTCGATCAAACATCTTTTAAATCAGAATAATCGAAAACTTTTCTCTGCAAATAATAAATCATAATCAAGAAACATCTTCAAAGTATGAGTATTCTAGTTCATCTATAACCTAAATCGATTGACAAAATGATGACTTTATCAAAAGCAAATAAGTCTAAATTTCTCAAAACCAATAATGGATCTAGTTTACTTTCTAGATGAGTTATATTTTGCCAATGAATCATTTCTTTGTTTAATAAACAGTAAAAAAACAAGAGAAAAAACTTTTCTAAAACATTAACAATGATGAACTTTGTTTTCAAGCAGAGAAAAGAAAAAAAAGATCTGTATGAATATATTTGCTGTCGCACGTTTGCACTTTAAGCTTATAATCCAAGGTAACATAAAATAAATGTGCGTTTATTTTAATATGAATATATAATATTATTTACATTCGTGCGAACACTAAATTCATCTCACATACTCAATATATTGTAGTAAACTTAGTTTATAATTATATATCTCTATTTATTTTTTGTATTGTAGGATGCAGTTGTGAGATGAAAATTTTTTTTATTTGTTGCGATAATTTGCTTTGAAATGCGATGAAAGAAAAATAAAAAAAAGTCGCTCTCAATTTCTTCATATTTTATAAGTAATCTATACTATGTCTCTAACTTTATAACATATACAATTAAATAATCAAATAAGAGCGATGTAGATAGAAAAATTTATTTAAATAAAAAACTTTGTAATAAAAATCCATAGATTGTTCGAAATCATTTTAAAGTTACTATTTGTAAAATTTATGATTCAGTTTAATTTTTTTCACATGATAATATATTCATAATTGATTCTATCAAAGACTTATTCATATAAAAATGTGTTTCATGAAACGGGAGTTATTCTTGCTGATTGTGCTTCATTATTAACTGCAGAATATCGTGGTGGTTCAGCGTAAGGTGGCGGTTGAACATTAGGCTGTGGTTGACTATACGGTGGTGGTTGATTATTCGATCTTATTTGATTATTACCTGGTGGCTTATATCGATTTTCTTCTTGAGCCAAAGCCGCCATTTGCATTGCTGTAGGAATGTTATTTATTCTTCGTCTTTTCGTTTGTTTCACTTTGCAGTAGATCGATATTATCGTAGCAATTACAACGAGAACAACAAGACCCACTACAAGACCTATAGTCCCACCAACTGGCAGCGAACTACCATAACAACATCCACTTGAATAATAATATCTTGCTGAACATGTAGGAATAATAACAGTCGATGTTAGAAATATAAAAATCGCTTCCATTGACAAAAAATATTTTTTATTTAAATAAAGTATAGTATAGAAAAAAAATCGGGGTATTTATTCTTTAGTGATGACGTCAATAGCGATGCACTCCTTCTCACATTTATTGAAACGAATTTGTATTTTTCTTCATTTTTTTTTATGCACGTCATCATTTTATGATTCACATGGCGGTGTAGGAATGAAATCTCTTTGCTTTCTGCCTACGAACAAAAAAAGAAATACATTAAAATGAAACGAAGAAAGTCTTATTTATCGTAGTTTTTAATAAACTTAATTAGATCTATGTCATTTGGATTTTTCTAAATGCAATAATAAAAATTTGTGACATGATAAGAATTAATGGAATTATGTTGTCAATGACAACATTACTGCAGATAGAAAAGTCAGTATAATGCAGAACATAAAATAAACTAGGGTTCGTACCATGTTTGGAAAGTGCATAATATTTTGTATCATCATCATCATGAAAATGCTAATATGATATACAACGGAATAAATAGAATCGATATTTTATCGCATTATTTCATGACTATATACGAATGAAACTTAAAATAGCACTTGTACTACCGATAATCACTATAATTCGACTCACCATTAAATACCAATTTTGTATATTAAGCGTTAATATCAGCATTGATGATTGTCATTTTTACAACGTCACTCATTGTATATTTATTAGGTGTGAGTGTAAATTTTAATATGATGAAATCTCAGTCAGTTTTATTTGTTATTTTATATCATTCAATCAATGAAAATAAATAAATATAGCGAATGTGATAGTGATGAATAACGTACATTTTTTTGAACTATTAATTACTTGTTTGAAATATCAGTACTAATCAAAGCAGAAGTGTTGAAAGAAAAAGTATTCTTAACTTTGCTGATTCCATATACTTAATGGACAGATAGTGCTTTTTTGTACCCTTTGAAAATCAAGAAGCACACGACATAATCTTTGATTAAATCGAAATTCAATACTATTTCAACGCTTCTTCATGCAACTAGTATTATACAAACAAAGGAAAGTTGTGTACTATAGCTAATGAGCATTGCACCTATTCGACTAAAATTAGACTGGGAT